>DAKLCV010001757.1:0-25000 GCA_030247045.1 Colobus guereza
ATTTGCCAGTCTGCATCTTTTAATTGGAGCATTTATCCTATTTACATTTAAGGTTAATATTGTTATATGTGAATTTGATCCTGTCACTATTATATTAGCTGGTTATTTTGCTCATTAGTTGATGCAGTTTCTTCCTAGTATCGATGGTCTTTACAATTTGGCATGTTTTTGCAGTGGCTGATACCGGTTGTTCCTTTCCATGTTTAGTGCTTCCTTCAGGAGCTCTTGTAGGGCAGGCCTGGTGGTGACAAAATCTCTCAGCATTTGCTTGTTTGTAAAGGATTTTATTTCTCCTTCACTTTTGAAACTTAGTTTGGCTGGATATGAAATTCTGGCTTGAAAATTCTTTTCTTTAAGAATGTTGAATATTGGCCCCGACTCTCTTCTGACTTGTAGAGTTTGTGCTGAGAGATCCGCTGTTAGTGTGGTGGGCTTCCCTTTGTGGGTAACCTGACCTTTCTCTCTGGCTGCCCTTAATATTTTTTCCTTCATTTCAACTTTGGTGGATCTGACAATCATGTGTCTTGGAGTTGCTCTTTTCGAGGAATATCTTTGTGGCATTCTCTGTATTTCCTGAATTTGAATGTTTGCCTGCCTTGCTAGGTCAGGAAGTTCTCCTGGATAATATCCTGCAGAGTTTTCCAAGTTTGTTCCATTCTCCCCATCACCTCTTCAAGGAGAACTACAAACCATTGCTCAACGAAATAAAAGAGGACACAAACAAATGGAAAAACATTACATGCTCATGGATAGGAAGAAGCAGTATCGTGAAAATGGCCACATGCCCAAGGTAATTTATAGATTCAATCCCATCCCCATCAAGCTACTTTCTTCACAGAATTGGAAAAACTACTTTGAAGTTCATATGGAACCAGAAAAGAACTCGCATTGCTAAGTCAATCCTAAGCCAAAAGAACAAAGCTGGAGGCATCATGCTACCTAACTTCAAACTATACTACAAGACTACAGTAACCAAAACAGCATGGTACTGGTACCAAAACAGAGATATAGACCAATGGAACACAGCAGAGCCCTCAGAAATAATATCACACATCTACAACCATCTGATCTTTGACAAATCCAACAAAAACAAGAAATGGGGAAAGGATTCCCTTATTAATAAATGCTGCTGGGAAAATTGGCTAGCCATATGTAGAGAGCTGAAACTGGATCCCTTCCTTATGCCTTATACAAAAATTAATTCAAGATGGATTAAAGACTTAAATGTTAGACCTAATACCATAAAAACTCTAGGCGATACCATTCAGGACATAGGCATGGGCAAGGACTTCATGTCTAAAACACCAAAAGCAATGGCAACAAAAGCCAAAATTGACAAATGGGATCTAATTAAACTAAAGAGCTTATGCACAGCAAAAGAAACTACCATCAGAGTGAGCAGGCAACCTACAGAATGGGAAAAATTTTTGCAATCTACTCACCTGACAAAGGGCTAGCATCCAGAATCTACACAAAGAACTCAAACACATTTACAAGAAAAAAACAACCCCATCAAAAAGTGGGCAAAGTATATGAACAGACACATCTCGAAAGAAGACATTTATGCAGCCAACAGACACATGAAAAAATGCTCATCATCACTGGCCATCAGAGAAATGCCAATCAAACCCCAATGAGATACCATCTCACACCAGTTAGAATGGCGATCATTAAAACGCTAGGAAACAACAAATGCTGGAGAGGATGTGGAGAAATAGGAACATTTTTACACTGCTGGTGGGACTGTAAACTAGTTCAACCACTGTGGAAGACAGTATGGCGATTCCTCAAGGATCGAGAACTAGAAATACCATTTGACCCAGCCATCCCTTTACTGGGTGTATACCCAAAGGATTATAAATCATGCTGCTATAAAAACACATGAACACGTATGTTTATTGCGGCACTATTCACAATAGCAAAGACTTGGAACCAACCCACATGTCCATCAATGATAGACTGGATTAAGAAAATGTGGCACATATACACCATGGAATACTATGCAGCCATAAAAAAAGGATGAGTTCATGTCCTTTGTAGAGACATGGATGAAGCTGGAAACCATTATTCTCAGCAAACTATCGCAAGGACAAAAAACTCAAACACTTCATGTTCTCACTCATAGGTGGGAATTGAACAATGAGAACACTTGGACACTGGAAGGGGATCATCACACACTGGGGCCTGTTGTGGAGTGGGGGGAGGAGGGAGAGATAGCATTAGGAGATACACCCAATGTAAAGGACGAGTTAGTGGGTGCAGCACACCAACATGGCACATGTATACATATGTAACAAACCTGCACGTTGTGCACATGTACCCTAGAACTTAAAGTATAATATAAATAAATAAATAAATAAAATAAATTTGTCCTAGTGCAGTTGATGTTAATGATTCACTTGGTTAAAGAGCTCTCCGACAGATTTTTTCACTATGAATTAGTTTTCTCTTCATTATTAAGTATCTTTTTTTGTTGTCGTCTGAGATAGAGTCTCACTCTGTCACCCAGGCTGGAGTGCAGTGGCGGGATCTCAGCTCACTGCAGCCTCCGCCTCCTGAGTTCAAGCGATTCTCCTGCCTCAGCCTCTGGAATAGCTGAGGTGACAAGTGTGCACCGCCATGGCTTGCTGATTTTTGTACTATTGGTAGAGATGGGGTTTCACCACGTTGGCCTGGCTGGTCTTGAACTCCTGGCCTCATGATCCTCCCATCTCAGCCTCCCAAAGTGCTGGGATTACAGGAATGAGCTACTGTGCCCAGCCTTTTAAGTATCTTTATGCAGCTGATGTGCACCAGTGATCACATTTAATCTGGCACCTGCCTTTATTTCTTAGATTTTCTTTGCATATATCTATCTTTGGAAAATGAGGTCTCTCATCTTTGTTTACAGGCCAGAAAAACTGGGAAAAACAGGCTCCTCTACTTGGTGAATGTTTGACAAAAGATTCTTTTTTGGGCCAAAAACAGGCATTACTGGTGAGCTTGTCAGAAATTCAGAAACTCAGACTTTATTCTAGATCTTCTGAGATAAATATGCATAACAAGATCTCCAGTTAATTGTACACATTAAAATTTGAGAGGTATCTTCTAACTCAGCATGTCTTTTGATCTGAAAAATATACAAGACTTCTTCTGTATCATGTAAATATAGCACTAAAAATATACATGTTTGTTTTCATGCCCTTAATTTTATACTTTATTATCCAGAAAAGTATCTTATCTACACTGGTGTTGTGGAGCTTATGCCATTCTTTTTCTCAGAAATTGAGAATACATTAGAGAATATTTCTGTGTTGAAAATTATTTTAGTGGATACGTTCGGTCATCCCTGTAAGTTAGAACCTGTTCTCTTTATTCTATCATTTCATCTTGAGTGAAATGAAAAATTCTGCCCATGGCCACTTGGGAAATATATCTATCTTTCATTGTGTTTTTCAGGGACTGTTGACATTTCAGGATGTGACCATAGAATTCTCTCTGGAGGAGTGGCAATGCCTGGACATGGCACAGCAGACTTTATATAGGGATGTGATGTTAGAGAACTACAGAAACCTGCTCTTCCTGGGTGAGGATAATTTTAATTAAACAATTCTTATTATATTCTATTGGTTTCATTTCTCTTTTCTGTAGAATGTGTTTTGGTGATTTATGCTTACCATAAATGAGTTTTCTGAAAACAGGGATTTGTAAGTGTAGAAAGAAATTTTTTTTTTTTTTTTTTGAGGAGTTTCACTCTTGTTGCCTAGGCTGGAGTGCAGTGGTGCAATCTTGGCTCACTGCAACCTCTGCCTCCCAGGTTCAAGTGATTCTCCTGCCTCAGCCTCCTGAGTAGCTGGGACTACAGGCATGCACCACCACACCTGGCTAATTTTTTTTGTATTTATAGTAGAGACAGGGTTTCACCATGTTGGCCAGGATGGTCTTGATCTGTTGACCTTGTGATCCACCCACCTTGGCCTCCCAAAATGCTGGGATTACAGGTGTGAGCCACCACACCCAGCCAAGAGGAATTTTTTAAAGATGTTTCATTTTTACCTGAACATTTCACATTTGTGAGCAGATCTGTATTTTTCACTCTAGATTAGTGAAAATTGCAGAAATTTAGTGGCATAAAATACAGTTGCCCACACCTTAAAATCTCATTGCCACCACCAATTTTTGATTCAGTAGTACCAGGTAGTAAAATTAAGGGCCTATACAAATTGAAAATATTTTCTAAATATTTAGAAATGTATATTATAAATTAGTATTGGGGGATCAATTTACTAGAATATTCTATTACATTCTCTTTAATGAGCACATTATTTGTGGAATATGAGCAATATTTGTGTTATTTATTTTTAATAAAACAGGTATTGCTATCTCTAAGCTAGACTTGATAGCTTGTCTGAAGCAAGGGAAAGAGCTTGGAATATGAAGAGAAATGAGATGGTAACTAAACCCCCAGGTATGTGAGAGTGAATACAACAAACACCACAGATGAGAGGTCCAGAGGTGAAGGAGAAAGCCAGTTCTCAAAATGTGACCTGAGAAGATGTGCTCCAAAGGAAGTAGTTTCTGAGAAGACTGAGATTTTTTAAATTTTACTATCACATAGAGGCATCTTCTGTCTTATGCTTTAAAGTTCTCTAAGGATTCTATTTTCATTTTGGTGATCTCCCTTCAAGTTTACAATGAGAGCCAAAGTCGTGTTCATGGCATATAAGGGACTGCACAACCTGATTGCTTTTCCATTGTTGTTGGGGACACACAAATATCTGTATAATTTTGAGAAACTATGTTAAAAGAACCTGGCTCTTTTACCTCACACTTGCTCTGTCTTTTACCGTGTGATATGTCCAGTTCTTCTTCGCCTTCCACTGTGATTATAAGCTTCCTGAGACCCTCACCAGAAACAGATACAGGCACGTACTTCTTGTACAGTCTGCTGAACTGTGAGCCAAATAAACCTTTTTTCTTTGTAAATTATCTACTCTCAGATATTTCTCTGTATGCAAAATATTACAATCTATAATGTTATCTACATTTTGTTTTCTTAATCTTTTACATGAATTTTCTATTTATTATTATTGATAATGGGATCTCAGTGTCTGCAGCTATTTTGTTGCTATGTATTTCTTGCTTCACTTTTGTCAATATTTATGTATTTTGGAGCCCTTTGTTATACCTACCTGTACGTATAAATATAATAGTTATAGATCCCTGGTAAATTGACCCATTTTACTATTATATAATAACAATCTTTGTCTCATACTAGTACTTGACTTAAAGCATATTGTATCCAATATAATTATGACTACCTCACCCAATTGTAATTGGCTGCTATTTGCATGAAATACAGATTTTTTTCCATTCTGTGATTTACACACTATTTGACTCAGTACTAAAATTGGTCTCTTGTAGGAACATACTGTATGCTTTTTTTTTTTTTTTTTGAGACGGAGTCTCGCTTTGTCGCCTGGGCTGGAGTGCAGTGGCCGGATCTCAGCTCACTGCAAGCTCCACCTCCCGGGTTTAGGCCATTCTCCTGCCTCAGCCTCCCGAGTAGCTGGGACTGCAGGCGCCCGCCACCTCCCGGCTAGTTTTTGTATTTTTAGTAGAGACGAGGTTTCACTGTGTTAGCCAGGATGGTCTCGATCTCCTGACCTCGTGATCCGCCCGTCTCGGCCTCCCAAAGTGCTGGGATTACAGGCTTGAGCCACCGCGCCCGGCGCTTTTTTTCTTAAGCCACTCAGGCATCTTCTTTTTCTTTTAATTAATTAATTAATTAATTAATTAATGAAATAGGGTCTCACTCTGTCAACCAGGCTGGTTTGCAATGGTGTGATAGTGGCTGTGACCTGCAGCCTCAGTCTCTCAAACTCAGATAATCCTCTAGTTTCAACCTTTTAAGTAGCTGGGTTACAGGCACATGCCATTAAACCCAACTAGTAGTTGTTATTGTTGTTGTTGTTGTTTGCCTCCCTTTTTTTTGGTTAGATACAGGGTTTTGCCTTGTTGCCCAGGCTGGTGTCAAACTTCTGAAATCAGGTAATCAGCCCACCTTGACCTCCCAAAGTCCTGGAATTACATTTCTTTTTATTAAGTAGTTTAATAAATTTATATTTTAAATGATTTCTTAAAGAAATAAAGTTATGCCGGGCTCGGTGACTCATGCCTGTAATTTCAGCACTTTGGGAGACCAAAGTGGGCAGATCACAAGGTCAGGAGTTCAAGACTAGCCTGGCCAACATAGTGATTTCCCATCTCTACTAAAAATACAAAAATTAGCCTGGCATGGTGGCGTGCTACTCAGGAGGCTGAGGCAGGAGAATCAGTTGAACCCAGAGGCGCAGGTTGTGGTGTGCTGAGATCATGCCCTGCTCACCAGCCTGGGCAACAGAGCGAGACTCTATCTCAAAAAAAGAAAAGAAATAAAATTATATACCAGTTTCATTGTTATGTTTTATATGGTTTTTTTTAACATATTTTTCTCATTTCTTGTTTAACTATTTTTGTTTAATTCTGTAGTGGCACACTTTGCTTATTTTATTTTGTTTTGCATAGTTTCTGTAAAATTTTGTAGTTATCTTGAAAATGGACATTATGTAAAATATCTTAAGACTAAATATGTTTTAATTTCATAACTTCAGTTGAACAAAAAACTATATTTATATTTTCCAGTTTGCTATTAATATTATAAATTATTATAATTTAAATAAATTATAAATTATTTCATATTGTGTATTCAGATTTATGCAGATTTATATTTTGTTTTTATATTCTATAGAAGAATTTTAAGGGTTTGTATGCACTATTATTTTAGTAAGAAATTTTATATGTAGCTGTATATTTACCTTTAACAGAAAACTATATGTTTATATGTTTTCTGATGCTATCTAGCATCATTTTATTTTCAACATAAAAGACTCATTTTAGCATTTCTTTTTTTATATGTGTCTATATATTTACATTTAATAGAAAGCTATATATATATGGATTTTTGATACTGTCAATGTAAAATACTCATTTTAGCATTTCCTTTTTTCTATATATGTCTGTATAATTACATTTAATAGAAAGCTATATATTTGTATACGCTTTTTTGATGCTGTCTAGCATCATTTTATTTTTCAACATAAAAGACTCATTTTAGCATTTCTCTTGTTATATATGCAGAGTGTCACTATGTTTTTGGGCAGATCTTGAACTCTGGGTCTCAAGTTATCTGACTGCCTTGGCCTCCTAAATGTGAAGGATTATAGGCATGAACCACTGTGCCTGTCCACAATGTAGCATTTTTTTTTTTTAACTGTGCTAGTGGTGATTGATGAACACCCTTAGCTTTCATTTTGGAAAGTCTTTGTTTTTTATTGTTTTTAAAATAAAATAATTTCTGATCAAGTATTATGCATTAAGAATATTTTTTCAGCTGGGCACTGTGGCTCATGCCTATAATCCCAGCACTTTGGGAGGCCAAGGTGGGTGGATCACCTGAAGCCTGGAGTTTGAGACCAGCCTGACCAACATGGAGAAGCCTCATCTCTACTAAAAATACAAAAGGAGCCTGGCATGGTGGTGCATGCCTGTAATCCCAGCTACTCAGGAGGCTGATGCAGGAGAATCACTTGAACCTGAGAGGTGGAGGTTGTGGTGAGCCGAGATCCTGCCATTGCACTCCAGCCTCGGCAACTCTGTCAAAAAAAAAAAAAAAGAAAAGAAAAAGCATATTTTTTCTTTTATTACACCAAAATTTGGAAAGCTCTGTTTTTTTTTTTCATCTTCAAGTAACCTGTGTACTACTTTATTTATTTTTCATAAGTTACTGGGGTACAAGTGGTGTTTAGTTACATGAGTAAGTTCTTTAGTTCTTTAGTGGTGATTTGTGGGAGTTTTGTGCACCCATCACCCAAGCTGTATACACTGCATCCTATTTGTAGTCTTTTATCCCTCGTTTCCCTCCCACTCTTCCCCCCCATGTCCCCAAAGTCCACTGCATCCTTCTTATGCCTTTGCATCGTCATAGCTTAGTTCTCACATATCAGTGAGATCATAAGATGTTTGGTTTTCCATTTCTGAGTTACTTCACTTAGAATGATAATCTCCAATCTGATCCATGTTGCTGTGAATGCCATTAATTTATTCCATTTTATGGCTGAGTAGTGTTCCATCATCTATCTGTCTATCTATCTATCTATCTATCTATCTATATATATATATGTGATATCACAGTTTATCCACTCATTGATTAATGGGCAATGGGCATTTGGGTTGGTTACATGATTTTGCTATTGTGAATTGTGCTGCTATAAACATGTGTGCAAGTATCTTTTTCATACAATGACTTATTTTCCTCTAGGTAGATACCCAGTAGTGGGACTGCTGGGTCAAATGGTAGTATGACTTTTAGTTCTTTAGGAATCTCCACACTGTTTTCCATAGTGGTTGTACTGGTTTACATTCCCACCAGCAGTCATCACATCCACACCAGCATCTACTGGTTTTGATTTTTTTTGTTATGGCCATGCTTGCAGGAGTAAGGTGGTGTCGTATTGTGGTTTTGATTTGCATTTCCCTGATCATTAGTGATGTTCAGCATTTTTTCATATGTTTGTTGGCCATTTATCTATCTTCTGTTGAAATGAAAACTGTATTCATGTCCTTAGCACAGTTTTGATGGGATTTTTTTCCTTTCTGATTTGAGTGCATCGTATATAGGTTGCGAAGATTTTCTCCTACTCTGTGGGTTGTCTGTTCACTCTGCTGTTTCTTTCTTTTTTTTTTTTTTTTGAGACGGAGTCTCCCTCTGTCGTCCAGGCTGGAGTGCAGTGGTCGGATCTCAGTTCACTGCAAGCTCCACCTCCTGGGTTTACGCCATTCTCCTGCCTCAGCCTCCTGAGTAGCTGGGACTACAGGTGCCCACCACCTCGCCCGGCTAGTTTTTTGTGTTTTTTAGTAGAGACGGGGTTTCACCATGTTAGCCAGGATGGTCTCGATCTCCTGACCTCGTGATCTGCCCGTCTCGGCCTCCCAAAGTGCTGGGATTACAGGCTTGAGCCACCGTGCCCAGCCTACTCTGCTGTTTCTTTTGCCTTGCAAAAGCTCTTTAGTTTAATTAAGTCCCCATTTTGACACTATTCCACAAGATAGAGAGAGAACCCTCCCTAATTTATCTTTGTTTTAATTGCATTTGCTTTTGGGTTCTTGATTATGAAATCCTTGTCTAAGCCGATGTCTAAAAGGGTTTTTCCAATGTTATCTTCTAGAATTTTTATAGTTTCAGGTCTTAGATTTAAGTCCTGAATCCATCTTGAGTTGATTTTTGTATAAAGTAAAAGATGAGGATCCAGTTTTATTCTCCTACATGTGGCTAGCCAATTATCCCAGCACCATTTGTTGAAAAGAGTATCCTTGGCTGGGTGCGGTGGCTCATGCCTGTAATCCCAGCACTTTGGGAGGCTAAGGTGGGTGGATCACGAGGTCAGGAGTTCGAGACCAGCCTGACCAAGGTGGTGAAACCCCATCTCTGCTAAAAATGCAAAAATTAGCCAGGTGCAGTGGCGAGTGCCTGAAATCCTAGCTACTCGGGAGGCTGAGGGAGGAGAATTGCTGGAATCTGGGAGACAGGTTGTGGTGAGCTGAGATTGTGCCACTGCACCGTAGCCTGGGCAATGGAGCAAAACTGTGTGTCAGAAAAAAAGAAAAGAGTATCCTTTACCCACTTTATGTTTTTGTTCGCTTTGTCAAAGTTCAGTTGGCTGTGAGTATTTGGGTTTATTTCTGGGTTCTGTATTATTTTCCACTGGTTTATGTGCCTATTTTTATATCAGTACCATGCTGTTTTCATGACTGGCTTTATAGTATAGCTTGAAGTCAGGTAATGTGATTCATTCAGATTTGCTCTTTTTGCTTAGTCTTGCTTTGGCTATGCAGTCCTTTTTTTTTTTTTGTTCCACATGAATTTTAGAATCATTTTTTCTAATTCTGTGAAGAATGATGATGGTGTTTTGATGGAAATTGCGTTGAATTTGTAGATTGCTTTTGGCAGTGTGGTCATTTTCACAATATTGATTCTATCCATCCATGATCATGGGCTGTGTTTCCATTTGTTTGTGTCATCTGTGATTTCTTTTAGCAGTGTTTTGTAGTTTTCCTTGTAGAGGTCTTTTACCTGCTTGGTTAGGTATGTTCGTAAGTTTTTGGAGTTTTTTTTTCACAGCTATTGTAAAAGGGGTTGAGTTCTTGATTTGACTCTCTGCTTGGTCGCCGTTGGTGTATAGAAGAGCTACTGATTTGTATACATTAATTTTGTATCTGAAAACTTTGCTGAATTACCACTTCTAGGAGCTTTCTTGAAAAGTATAGGGTTTTCAAAGTAAACAATCATATCATCAGCAAATAGTGACAGCTTTACTTCCTCTTTACCAATTTTGATGCCCTTTATTTCTTTCTCTTTTCTGCGTGCTCTGGCTAAGACTTCGAGTACTCTGTTGAAGAAGTGTGTCAAGAGTGGATATCCTTGTCTTGTTCCAGTTCTCAGAGGGAATGCTTTCAATTTCTCCTCATTCAGTATTATGTTGGCTCTGGGTTTGTCATAGGTGGCTTTTATTACATTGATGTATGTCCCTTGTATGCCAATTTTGTTAAGAGTTTTAATCATAAGGGGATTTTGTTGAATGCTTTTTCTGCATCTTTTGAGATGATCATGTGATTTTTGTTTTATTTCTTTCTATGTGGTATGTGACATTTATTGACTTGCATTTGTTAAACCATCCCTGCACCACTGGTATTAAACCCACTTGATCATGGATTCTCTTTTGATATGTTGGATTCAGTTAGCTAGTGTTTTGTTAAGGCTTTTAGCATCTATTTTCATCAGGGACATTAGTCTGTGGTTTTCTTTTTGGTTAATGCCCTTTTCTGGTTTTAGGGTGATGCTGGCTTCACAGAATGAATTAGGAAGGGCTCCCTCTTCCTCTATTTTGTGGAATAGTGTCAATAGCATTGGTACCAATTCTTCTTTGTTTTTTTTTTTTTTTTCTTCTTTTTTTTTTGAGACAGAGTCTTGCTCTGTCACCCAGGCTGGAGTGCAGTGGCGTGATCTTAACTCACTGCAAGCTCCGCCTCCCAGGTTGACGCCATTCTCCTGCCTCAGCCTCTCGAGTAGCTGGGACTACAGGCACCCACCACCATGCCCGGCCAATTTTTGTATTTTTAGTAGAGACGGGGTTTCACTGTGTTGGCCAGGATGGTCTCGATCTCCTGACCTCGTGATCTGCCCTCCTCGGCCTCACAAAGTGCTGGGATGACAAGCCTGAGCCACCGGGTCCGGCCTTTCCAATTCTTCTTTGAATGTCTGGTAGAATTCTGCTAAATTCTGCCTGGTCCTGGACTTTTTGTTGGTAACTTTTAAATTACCTTTTCAATCTCGCTGCTTCTTATTGGTCTGATCAGGGTATCTAATTCTTCCTGATTTAAGCTGGTTGGGTTGCATTTTTCCAGAAATTTACCCATTTCTTTTAGGTTTTCTAGTTAGTATAATTAAAGGTGTTCATAGTAGCCTTGAATGACCTTTTGTATTTCCGTGGTGTCAGATGTAATATCTCCTATTTCCTTTCTTATCGAGGTTATTTGGATTTTCTTTTTTCTTGGTTAATCTTGCTAATGGTCTGTCAATTGTATTTATCTTTTTAAAGAGCCAGGTTTTTCTTTTGGTTTTGTCTATTTATTTCAATTTCATTTCATTCTGCTCTGATTTTATTTTTTTTCTTCTGGGTTTGGGTTTGGTTTGTCCTTGTTTCTCTAGTTCTTTGAGGTGTGAACTTAGAGTGTCAGTTTGTGCTCTTTCAGATATTTTGATGTAGGCATTTAGGGCTATGAACTTTCCTCTTAGCATTGCCTTTGCTGTATCCTAGAGGTTTTGATAGGTTGTGTCACTTGTGTTGTTGAGTTTGAAGAATTTTTAAATTTCCATTTTGATTTCCTATTTGACTCCATGACTATTCAGGAACAGGTTTTTAAATTTACATGTATTTGCATGGTTTTGAAGGTTCCTTTTGGAATTGAATTCCACTTTTATTCCACTGTGGTCTGAGAGAGTGCTTGATATAATTTCAATTCTCTTAAATTTCTTGTTCATTTTGGGGCCTATCATATGGTCTATTTGGAGAAAGTTTCATGTGCTGTTGAATAGAATGTATATTCTGCAGTTGTTGGATAGAATGTTCTGTATATCTTTGTTAAGTCCATTTGATCCAAGGTTTAGTATAAATCCATTGTTTATTTGTTGACTTTCAGTCTTGATGACCTGTCTGGTGCTGTTAGTGGAGGATTGAAGTCCTCACTATTATTTTGTTGGTATCTATCTCATTTATTAGGTCTACTAGTAATTGTTTTATACATTTGGGAGCTCCAGTGTTAGGTGCATATATGTTTAGGACTGTGACATGTTCCTGTTGGACAAGGCCTTTTACCATTGTATAATGTCCCTCTTTGTCTTTTTTAACTGCTGCTGCTTTAAAGTTTATTTTGTCTTATATAAGAATAGCCCTAGGCCAGGCGCGGTGGCTCAAGCCTGTAATCCCAGCACTTTGGGAGGCCGAGGCGGGCGGATCACGAGGTCAGGAGATTGAGACCATCCTGGCTAATGTGGTGAAACCCCGTCTCTACTAAAAAATACAAAAAACTAGCCGGGCGATGTGGCAGACGCCTGTAGTCCCAGCTACTCGGGAGGCTGAGGCAGGAGAACAGCGTGAACCCGGGAGGCGGAGCTTTCAGTGAGCTGAGATCCGGCCACTGCATTCCAGCCCGGGCCACAGAGCGAGACTCCATCTCAAAAAAAAAAAAAAAAAGAAGAATAGCCCTTATGAACCTCTTGTTTAGCATGATATTGTGGGGTTCTCTGGCTTAGGTGAATAGCAAGCCATTTTCATGAATTACCTCACGCCATTAGGGGAAGAGGTATCCTCATTTTTTTCAATTTTTTTGTAGTGGTCTGTGTTCCTGTTTCTCTCATTCAGTGTTATAATTTATTTTAAAATTTTAAAATTAATTTATTAATCTTCATTGTTTTATGGTTGCTTTCTAAAAATTTTATACTTTTTTTGATTGGGCCATGTTGTCCTAATATTCTGTATACATTGTAATCATTGATTAAAATTTGTACATCAAAAAAGCTACCTGTTGCAATCTTCATAATGTAGTCTTGTCCTGGAATAGTCGGAAGCCAGTTGTCTTGGCTGGAGATTCTGGGAGTCTGTCAAACATGTTCTTAGAATGCATCTTGTCTGAAATTGTGTGTGTGTGTTATTTGTTTGTTTGTTTTGATAAAAAACGTTACTCATGTTTCTTCTCAGTAGTAATCACTTGCTACATCTATTTTTGTGTGTGTGGTACTACATTCTTTGCTGCTATAACATCTAACTTCGGTCTTGGCAGACTCAAGCTATCATTTTAAAGTATGCCACCATTTCTTTCAGCACTTTATGTCATGAGAGACAAAAACCAGTGTCTAGAAAGGCCCCTAAAAGCCAGAAATAAATATGTATGTGCCACCGTTTTATTTGTCTTTAAAGAGTAAACCAGGAGTTGGCAATTTACTTTTTTTTTTTTTTTTCTTTTCTTTTTGAGACAGAATCTCACTCTGTCATGCAGGCTGGACTGCACTAGCATAATCTCATCTCACTGCGATCTCTACATCCCAAGTTCAAGTGATTGCCTCAGCCTCCTGAGTAGCTGGGACTACAGACATGTGCCACCACAGCTGGCTAATTTTTGAATTTTTAGTAGAGATGAAGTTTTTCCGTTTTGGCCAGGCTGTTCTTGAACTCTTGATCTCAGGTAATCCACTTACCTCGGTCTCCAAAAGTGCTGAAATTACAGGTGTGAGCTGCCATTCCCAGCCATCAATTTACTTCTAAAATCCCTATGTTATTTTGGGGAGCAGGAAGAACTGCATTGGGAAACTGTAACAGACTTCTGTTTCCTTCTGTGTGGCTCTTTGCACTGTAATTACTTGGGGTACTTTATAGACTTAACTCATTTATAACTTTTCCACAAATGTATTTTGGTTAGTGTGTTTTTGTTACATTTATATGTCTATGAAGAAATTAGGGCCTGTCTTATTTTGCTGTGCCATCTTGCTTTTGTGGTTTTTATAATTTTATAGGTTAGATTTGTAAAGTATATTTGAGTCCAGCAAGTGGAATAATTTGTTACTTTTATTTCTTCCAGTTATGTGTTCTCATTTTACACAAGACCTTTGGCCAGATCAGAGCATGAAAGATTGTTTCCAAGAAGTAATACTGAGGACATATACAAGATGTGGACTTACGAATTTACAATTGAGAAAATATTGTAAAAGTGCCAATGAGTGTAAGATGCACGAAGAAGGTTATAATAAACTTAACCATTGTAGGACAACTACCCAGAGAAAAATATTTCAGTGTAACAAATACATGAAAGTCTTTCATAAATATTCAAATTCAAATAGAAATAAGGTTAGATACACTAAAAATAAAACTTTCAAATGTATAAAATGTAGCAAATCATTTCTCATGCTTTCACACTTAATTCAACATAAGAGAATTCATACTAGAGAGAATATCTACAAATGTGAAGAATGTGGCAAAGCCTTTAAATGGTTCTCAACCCTTATTAAACATAAGGTAATTCATACTGAAGACAGACCCTACAAATGTACGAAATGTGGCAGAGCCTTTAACTTCTCTTCCGTGTTCACTAAATATAAGATAATTCATACTGGAGAGACATACTTCAGATGTGAAGAATGTGGCAAACCTTTTAACCAGTCCTTAAATCTTACTGACCATAAGAGAATTCATACTGGAGAGAAAATCTACAAATGTGAAGAATGTAGCACAGCTTTTATGGGGTCCTCAAATTTTAATGAACGTAAGGTAATTCATACTGCAGAGAAACCCTACAAATGTGAAGATTGTGGCAAAACTTTTAACCATTTCTCAGCCCTTAGAAAACATGAGAAAATTCATACTGGAGAGAAACCCTGCAAATGTGAAGAATGTGGCAAAGCTTTTAGCCAGTCTTCAACACTTAAAAAACATAAGATAATTCATACTGGAAAGAAACCCTACAAATGTGAAGAATGTGGCAAAGCTTTTAACAGTTCCTCAACCCTATGAAGCATAGATAATTCATACTGGGAAGAAACCATACAAATGTGAAGAATGTGGCAAAGCTTTTAGGCAATCCTCACACCTTACTACACATAAAGCAATTCATACTGGAGAAACCTTACAAATGTGAAGAATGTGGCAAAGCTTTTAACCATCTCTCAACCCTTAGAAGACATAAGATAATTCACACTGGAAAGAAACCCTACAAATGTGAAGAATGTGGCAAAGCTTTCAGCCAGTCCTCAACCCTTAGAAAACATGTGATAATTCATACTGGAGAAACCCTACAAATGTGAAGAATGTGGTAAAGCTTTTAAGTGGTCCTCAAAACTTACTGTACATAAGGTAATTCATACTGGAGAAACCCTGCAAATGTGAAGAATGTGGCAAAGCTTTTAAGCATTTCTCAGCCCTTAGAAAACATAAGGTAATTCATACTAGGGAGAAATTGTACAAATGTGAAGAATGTGGCAAAGCTTTTAACAATTTCTCCACCCTTATGAAACATAAGATCATTCATACTGGGGAAAAACCCTACAAATGTGAAGAATGTGGTAAAGCTTTTAAGTGGTTGTCAAAACTTACTGTACATAAGGTAATTCATACTGCAGAGAAACCCTGCAAATGTGAAGAATGTGGCAAAGCTTTTAAGCATTTCTCAGCCCTTAGAAAACATAAGGTAATTCATACTGGAAAGAAACCCTGCAAATGTGAAGAATGTGGCAAAGCTTTTAGCCAGTCCTCAACCCTTAGAAAACATGAGATAATTCATAGTGGAGAGAAACCCTACAAATGTGAAGAATGTGGTAAAGCTTTTAAGTGGTTGTCAAAACTTACTGTACATAAGGTAATTCATACTGGTGAGAAACCCTGCAAATGTGAAGAATGTGGCAAAGCTTTTAAGCATTTCTCAGCCCTTAGAAAACATAAGATAATTCATACTGGAAAGAAACCCTACAAATGTGAAGAATGTGGCAAAGCTTTTAACAATTCCTCAACCCTTATGAAACATAAGATAATTCATACTGGGGAGAAACCCTACAAATGTGAAGAATGTGGCAAAGCTTTTAACAATTTCTCAACCCTTAGGAAACATAAGATAATTCATACTGGGAGAAACCCTACAAATGTGAAGAATGTGGCAAAGCTTTTAACAATCCTCAACCCTTAAGAAACATAAGCTAATTCATACTAGGAGAAATTGTACAAATGTGAAGAATGTGGCAAAGCTTTTAACAATTTCTCAGCCCTTCTGAAACATAAGATAATTCATACCGGCAAGAAACCCTACAAATGTGAAGAATGTGGTAAAGCTTTTAAGTGGTCCTCAAAACCTACTGAACATAAGGTAATTCATACTGTGAGAAACCCTGCAAATGTGAAGAATGTGGCAAAGCTTTTAAGCATTTTTCAGCCCTTAGAAAACATAAGATAATTCATACTGGAAAGAAACCCTACAAATGTGAAGAATGTGGCAAAGCTTTTAACAATTTCTCAACCCTTATGAAACATAAGATAATTCATACTGGGGAGAAATCCTACAAATGTGAAGAATGTGGCAAAGCTTTTAACAATTCCTCAACCCTTATGAAACATAAGATAACTCATACTGGGGAGAAACCCTACAAATGTGAAATCCTCACCCTTTACTATGCAAAATAATACTGGAGAGAAACCCTACAAATGTGAAGAATGTGGCAAAGCTTTTAACCATCCTTCAACCCTTACTAAACATAAGATAATTCATACTGGGGAGAAACCCTAAAAATGTGAATAATGTGGCAGAGCTTTCAACCATTTTACAAACCTTAATACACATAAGATAATTTATACTAGAGAAGACCCTACATGTGTGAAGAATGTGGCAAAACTTTTAGCCAGTCCTCAAGCCTTACTAGACATAAAACAATTCATACTGGAGAAACCCTACAAATGTAAAGAATGTGGCAAAACTGTTTTTATACTTTAAGTTCTAGGGTACACGTACACAACATGCAGGTTTTTACAAAGGTATACATGTGCCATGTTGGTTTGCTGCACCGTCAACTCGTCATTTACATTAGGTATTTCTCCTAACGCTATCCCTCCCCAGCCCCCACCCACTGACAGCCCCAGTGTGTGATGTTCCCCGGCCTGTGTCCAAGTGTTCTCATTGTTCAATTTCCACCTATGAGTGAGAACATGTGGTGTTTGGTTTTCTGTTTTATGATAGTTTGCTGAGAATGATGGTTTCCAGCTTCATCCATGTCCGTCCAAAGTACATGAACTTACCCTTTTTATGGCTGCATTGTATTCCATGGTGTATATGTGGAATGTGGCAAAACTTTTAACCAATCCTCAAACCTTACTAGACAGAAAACCATTCATACTGACTAGACAGAAAACCATTCATACTGAAGAGAAACCCATCAAATATGAAGAATGTGGAAAAGCCTTTAACGGGTCCTCACACCTTAATACACATAATTGATACTGGAGGAAAACCCTACAAATGTAATAAATGTGGCATAGCTTCTAACCATTGCTCAGCTCTTACTCAAACTGAGAGAATTCCTAAAGAAGATAAGCTCCACAAATGTGAATAATATGGCAAAGCTTTTAACCGGTCCTCGAATCTTACCAAACATAAGATAATTTATACGGAAGAGGAACCCTTCAAATGTGAGGACTGTGGCAAAGCTTTTAGTCCTCAAATCTTACTGAACATAAGATAATTCATACTAGAGACAAACACTGCAAATGTGAAGAATGGGCAAAGCTTTTAACCAGTTCTCAAACCTTACTCAATTTATACTGGAGAGGAACACCACAAATGCAAAGAATTTGGCAAAACTTTTAAGTGTTTCTCAAAACTTACTGAACACAAAATAATTCGTACAAGAGAGACACTTTACAAATATGAAGAATGTGGCAAAGCTTCTAATGGGTTCTCAAATCTTACTGAATATAAGATAATTTATATTAGAGAGCAACCCTACAAATGTGAAGAACGTGGCAAAGCTTTTAACTGGTCCTTAAACCTTACTGAACTTAAGATAATTAATACTAAAGAAAACCTACAAATATAAAAATGTGACAAAGCTTTTAACTGGTTTTCAGACCTTATTGAACATAAGATAGTTTATACTGAAGACAAACTCTATAAATGTGAAGAATGTGACAATGCTTTTAATCAGTTCTCAAACCTTACTAGACATAAGGAAATTCATACTGAGAAAAACCCTACAAGTGTGAAGAAAGTGGGAACACTTTTAGCCAGTCCTCATCAACTCTTACTAAACAAGATAATTCAATGGAGAGAAATCCTACAAATGTGAAATGAATATGTTATAACCATTCTTCAATTCTTAATAAACAATTTATACTGTAGAGAAACCCTGCAAATGTGAAGAATGTTGCAAAGCTTTTAACTGGTCCTCAAGCCTTACTGAACATAAGATAATTCATAATGGAAACTAGCCCTACAAATGTGAAGAACGTGGCAAAACCTGTAACCATTTCTCACACTTTTCCACACATAATTCATACTGAAGAAAAGCTCTACAAATGTGAAGAATGTAACAAAGTCTTTAACTGGTCTTCAACTCTTACTAAGCATAAGATAATTCATACAGAAGATACATTTTATAAATATGAAGAATGTGACAAAAGCTTTAAAAACATTTCAACCCTTATTACACGTGAGATAATTTATGTTGCAGAGAAATTCTACAAATGTGAAGAATGTGACAAAGTTTTTAATAAGTTATCAAATCATCTAGAGATAAACTGAAAATCCAAAAGACATGACAGTGCTCTTGAGAACACCTTAAACTTCTCTAAACATAAACCATAGTGTCAAGAAACCCTAAACGTGAGTAATGTCACAAAGCCTTTAAATGGTAGTCACATTTGATTGCAAGATAATTTATACTGGAGAAAACTCCTTAATGAAGAATGGGGCAAAACATTTAACCAATATACCTTATCACATAGGAAAGAATTTATAATTGAAAAAAAAGTACACCTATAAAGAATGTGGAAAAGCCATTAATATCTGCTCACGTCTTAACATCACAGTTTATACTTAATAAAAACATTAAAAATGCAATTACTTTCAGAATATCTTTTAGAAAATATATCTCTTAGTATTTCTTTTGAGGACAAACATTAAAAATATAAAGAGGGTTGTAGTACTATATTCGTATCACAGATCTAAATATTGTGCATATTTTGTACTACAGAAAAATCCTAAAGTTCCTCAAACTTTGTTCAATATCAGGGAATTTATATTGGAGGAAAAACCCTGCAAATGTAATAAATTTGGAAAAAAATTTATAAACTACAGCTTAGAAAATATCAGAGTATGCTAAGATATATACTTTTTGTAGATGCAGTAAATATGAGAAATATTTAATCCAAAATTAACTGTATGTAAATATCAGAGAATTCACAGTAGAAATAAGGCATTGGCACTTCAGACATCACACTAAATCAATGTGTTGAGTATAAAAAAATCAAACTAAAATTGTTAGATAAGTTGTTTGCATATAATTTTTAAAAGAGATGGTTTTTGGAGAATTGTAAATATATTTGAAGTATACTTTTATATATTTCAATGATCAAAAACAACATTGTAATACTGAAAAAATTACTCTTTGGAAAGCAAATAAAGATGTAATTCAACTCATATTCATCATCTTCATTCCCATTTTATTTGCATGTGAAAGCATGTGATCAATTTTGCTGCATCAGAGATATGAGATTCTTTTTATTAGGTGAGCATTATTTATGACCTTTTTCTTAAAAGAGAAAGGATATTAAAATATAAAATGCATGATAAAAATCTTAAGTGGAGAGGCTTTTCTGGTTAACTTACAATATTGAGTGATGTATGAGGTAGATGTTCTGAGTAATTCTTGTGCATTATAGTGAAAGAAAAACTTTAAAATTTTAGTTAAAATTAGTAGTATATTATTTTAATTGTGTTTTATGTAATGTAGTATATTCATAAATTTTTAGATTATATGTGAACTTAATTTTTTAAAACGTTTTTGACATGTTAAGTCTATTGTACATTCGATGAAGTGTTATTATGCCACTCACTTTGACCTATCCTACCTTACTCAAGGGTGTAGTTAAGAAATGGTCACAGTTTACTATTTGGTAACATCTGTAGTCATCTCTTTTTCAGTGTATTTAACTTGCACATAAGTTAAAGAATATTGTTCTTATAGGTTAATTTTATAGTTTCAATCTTATTTAAACTTTTTTTTTGCCTTGACAAACTTAAACTTATTTTTCTTAACTTTGGTGGATACATAGTGTGTATATATATTTCTGCCATATGTGGCATATTTTTGATACCAGGATAAAATATGTAATGATCACATCAGGGTAAATGAGAGATTCATCATCTTCAACATTTATTCTTTGAATTACAAGCAATCCAAATCTACACTTCTAATTATTTTGAAATGTACATTTAAATTGTTTATTATAAGGTCATTTTTGTGGTCATAATAAAAATCATACAGGAATGTAAGTAAAAATGTGTTCCATATTTTTCTTTGAACATGTGGCCACTATGCCTGCAAACAGATACATATAAACTTTTAGTTTTGATTTACATATGGTTAAATATACACATATATCACTCTAAAGGTATGTAAGTGCAAGAAAATTGTGAAGTAAGTATGTTTGTGTAATTCTGAGTTTATACCTATTTTCGGAAAAAAAAAGTATTAGAACAAAACAAATTATTATAATAAAGTGACTAATTTACTAGAAAACCAAAAACCTCAAAAATGTGGAAAGCAAATCTATACTCTCTGGTTTGTATTGAATTCATTATTGTAAAATCTTACATCTTATGGTTAAGAATCTCCTCTTGAAATTTCTTTGGTTTTACTTAGCTGGTGCTCATGCTAGACCCATACTTTTCTTTTTTTATATATTTTTTGTTTTATAATTTATGAAGTATACATTATGTCATGGATTATAAGAATAATTTTTATGAAATTTAGTGTACACAAAACGATCTTTAGATGTAATTCCACAATTAGTGTATTAAGTTATATTTTATTTAGTTAGAAGATTCCATTTGTTTATTTTACTTGGAGAACCCCATATAAGCTCACATTTACTTAGTTATTGTTCCTCTGCATTTTTAAAATTATCATAAGGTAATTTATTTATTTACTGAGCAAATTTGTTCAGGTAAGTACTAGGGAGGCTTCCATAAGTCAATAGGATGTTTTTGTGTATAAATGCAGCAAGCAAATATGGCAGTGCTTGCTGTGCAGCACATGCTTCGTGATAAGCCGTAAGTATTCCTTCTGGAGTTAGTTTGTGACTTTAAGTCAGAATGGAAAATATGAAAGGAGAAGAAATTACATTGATTCCTTATGTTGAGAGGACATTTTTATTTCCAGGATGCAAAGCTCACTCTTGCTGAATTTAAAGAGATATTCTGCTTTATTTTTTAATTATCTTCAGTTTTGTTTGTCTTACGTTCATTTCAAAGATGTATGCGTCACAGCTTTTCTCCTTATTCTGTGTTACAGCTACAGTTTTCTCACTTGTCTTCCTACCGTGTTATTTTACGTGGTACCTTGTAGGTTCTGATGAAAAAGTTGGTGGGTTTTTGGTTTTTTTGAGACAGAGTCGTGCTCTGTCACCCAGGCTGGAGTGCAGTGGCATGATCTCAGCTCACTGCAACCTCCGCCTCCTGGATTCAAGCAATTCTCCTGCCTCAGCCTCCCAAGTAGCTGGGACTACAGGCATGCACCACTATGCCCCGCTAACTTTTCTATTTTTAGTGGAGACGGGGTTTCACCGTATTGGCCAGGTTGGTCTCAAACTCCTGAACTCGTAACCTGCCCACCTCGGCCTCCCAAAGTGCTGGGATTACAGGTATGAGTCACTGCACCTAGCCAAAAGTAGGTATTTTTAATGTGCTTTAAAAAATGGTTTTGAGTGGAGAATTTGCTTACCAATATAACTTTGAGATTAGTTAACTAAAGTGAGAGGCATACACTGTCCACATGTGAAAGAATTAAATCAGTTAGCATTGATTTTCTTTGTTTGTAAAAGAAGAATCTTATTGAATTCTTACATAAAGTGTGGCAAGCATAAAATTTGTTACAAAATATATCTTAGAAATTGTAAGAGTTAAAGGTAAGTAAAAATTCTAAATTTAATTTTCTACGACAGCACAACTTACTTTTTTTTTTTTTTTTGAGATGAAGTCTCACTCTATCACCCAGGCTAGAGTGCAGCGATGCTATCTTGGCTCACTGCAACCTCTGCTGCCCAGGTTCAACCCATTCTCCTGCCTCAGCCTCCGAGCAGCTGGAATAACAGGCGCCTGCCACCGCGCCTGGCTAATTTTTGTATTTTTAGTAGAGATGAGGTTTCACCATCTTGGCCAGGCTGGTCTTGAACTCTTAACCTCGTGATCCACCTGCCTCGGCCTCCTAAAGTGCTGGGATTACAGGCGTGAGCTACTGCCCCCAGGCTACAACTTACATTTTCATCCAGATTCCTATTTTTAAGTGTAAATGTTAAATGTTGCAAAATAATAAAATGTACTCTGTTGATTAGAAATTTGAAATAACTTTATTTTTCATATTGATATTACAGTTTGGAGACATTTTTCACTCATAATTTTTGAAGTGGGTGAATTTCAGTCTACAGTTTTTATTTTTATTTTCATAGAGATTCCAATTTTTAAGTGTAAATGTTAAATGTTGCAAAATAAAATGTACTCTGGTGATTAGAAATTTCAAATAACTATTTTTCATATTGATATTACAATTTGGAGACATTTTTCACTCATAATTTTTGAAGTGGGTGAAGTTCAGTCTATAGTTTTATTTTTAGTCACCTCACTGTAGGCAACTCTTTGGTCATTTTCTCTGGAAAAATTTTGGAGATGAAGTTATAACGGCTTTCGGATTAAAACATTTCCTGTTATTTTGCATGCAAACTTGTTTACTGTGCTCAAACAGTGGCTAGTCTTGAGACCATAAACAACACCTGCCCGTTTAATGTCTTTCATACCATTACAATTAGCACCAGAACCTCCTGCTATCTTAAGCTTAAAATAAAAGCCCTAAGGTACATTAGCTCTTCCCATGCACTGTACTGAGTTCAGAACATGCTGTTAAATGTCAGAGCTCCTATGGTTATGACTCAAACATTAAATGACAAGACAGCACAAAACTGTATTTTTGATACTATTTAGCCAAGTTAATGACAAAGACAGTATTTGAAAAAATCAATATCCTTCTATATAATGTTTTAAATATATATTTTTCAACTTGACAGATAAAGCATGTGTTCTGTAAAACATGATGTTTTGAAGTATATGTATACGTTGTCAAATGCTTAATTTTAGGTAATTAATGCTTTACCTCACATAGTGAACATTTTTATGATCAGAGCACATGACATTGTCCTAGCATTATTCAAAATTACATTATTATTAACTAGAGACACCATACCGTACAATGAGTCTTTTGAATATTTTGCTTCTATCTAACTACAATTTTGTATTATTTGACAAACATCTTTCTAAAGCCCTCTTTTAAATACCTTGGTGTCTGGCGGTTGAAAATTTATTTTCTACTTCAGTGAATTTAAGTTTTATATAATTCATGTTTAGGTGAAATCATAAAATTTTCTTTCTGTTCCTGGCTTATTAAAAGATAAATAGTATTCCATTGTGTATATACACTACATTGTTGGCATTTACTCATTAGATGTTGAACTGTTGATTCTATATTTTGGTTATTATGAAGAGTGTTGCAAACAACATAGAAGTGCAAATGTTTCTCATTCCGATTTCATTTGTTTTTAAATACATATATCCAATAGTGAAATGGCTGTATTATATGGTAGTTTTATTTTAAATTTATTGAGAAATCTCTGTTTCAGTATTCATAATGGCTGTCCTCATTTACACTCAAACCAGCAGTGTGCAAGCATTCCTTTTACTTCCCATCTTTGCCAACACTTTTTTCTTTTTAATAAGAGTCATTCTAATATGAGTGACTTTTTATCTCATAGATTTTTTTGGCTTGCCTTTCTCTGATAATAAGTGACATTGAGCATTTTAAAATATCTCTTGGCCATATGTATGTCTTTTAAAACATATATTTAAGCCTTTTGCTCATTTTTCATAGTAATTTTTTTATTGTATAGTCACTTTCTTACATAATCTTGACATTCACCCCTTGTCACATGTATGATTTGCAAAAATCTCCCATTGTCTTGTTGATTATATCAGATTCTGTGCAACAACTTTTTAATTTGAAGTAATCTGACTCATCTGTTTTTCCTTTAGTTTCCTGGGATTTCGAGGTTAAGTAAAAAAATGTCACTGCTCAAATCAATGTTATGGGGTTTTCAGTCTATATTTTTTGTAGTAGTTTCAGAGTTTCAGGCCTTGCATTTAAGTATTTAATATATTTTGAGTTGATTTATATATATGGAGTAAGATGAGAGACTCATTGCTCTGCATGTGGCTATAGTCTTCTCAACACTACTTATTGAAGATACTCTCATTTTCCTAAGAAATTGTCACCTATATAAAAAATCAGTTAGCTTTCATTTAAATACATGGATATACTTCCCATCTCTCTTTTGTGCTCCATTGACCTATATGATTCATTTTGTTCAAGTACCATACTGTTTTCATTACTATAGCTATGCAGTATATTTCAAAGTCAGGTAGGATAATACATTTAGCCTTTCTTTTTTGCTTGAATGCTTCTGCTATTCAGGGTCTTTTGTCGTACCATGTAAATTTTAGGGTTTTGTTTTGTTTTGTTTTGTTTTGTTTTGTTTTAGACAGAGTTTACTCTTGTCACTCAGGCTGGAGT
>DAKLCV010001759.1:0-14030 GCA_030247045.1 Colobus guereza
CCTGAAATTATATTAAGGAAGAGGCTTTTCAAGAATCTACTCTCTGATAAGTGCATTTACTTCACAGAGTTAATGCTTACTCTATGTTGCTCAGTTTTGAAATTCTGTCTTTGAATGATCTGTGAAGGGATATTTAGTGTCACCCGGCAGCTTTTGGTGAGCAAGGAAACGTCTTCCAATGAAACCTGCAGAGAAACATTCTGAGCAACTCCTTTGCAATGTGTGTATTCATCTCCTAGGGGTAAACCATTTTTTGTATTGAGCAGGTTGAAAAGACTGTTTTTTTGGCATCTGAGGAAGGTCATTTGGGAACGATCCTTAGATTATGGAGAAAGAAATATCCTCAAGAAAAATCCAATAGGAAGCTTTTTGTGAAACTGAGCTGTGTCGTCTTAATTCCTCTCACTCAGTTAAATCTCTCCTTTCATTGAGCACTTTTCTAATCCTTTGTATGTTTAGCGTCTGATGGGATATTCGGGAGCACTTTGAGGCTTATGGTGAAAAAGGAAATATGTTCAGACCAAAACTGGAGAGAATCTTTCCCAGGAACTGCTTTGTGATGTATGCATTCCATTCACAGTGTTATACATCTCTTGTCATATAGCGTTGGGGAAACCCTTTTGGAGAAACAGGTAACAGGTGATATTCGGGAGCATTTTGATGCCGATGATGAAAAGGGATACAGCCACAGACAAAACCTGGAAAGAAGCTTTCTATGAAACTACTCTGTGATATGTGTAATCATCTCACAAAGATAAAGCTTTCCTTGCATTACACAGCTTGAAACCTGTCATGGACAGATCCAAGAAAGTACTTTGGGGAGCATACTCAAGATTATGGTGAAAAACGAAATATCTTCAGATAAAAACTGGAAAGAAGCTTTCTGTGAATCTGCTCTTTGCCACGTTTATCATCTCCCATAAATGAAGCTTTCTTTACATGACGCAGCTTGGAAACTCCCTCGTGGATGGATCCATGAAGGGATATTTGGGATCACATTTGGGCCTATGGTCAAATAGGAAATATAGTCAGATAAAAACTGGAGAGAAGCGTTCTGAGAAACTGCCAGGTGATGTGTGCATTCCACTCAGGGAGTTTTAATGTTCTTCTCATAAGGCCCATTTTGAACACTGTTCCTGTGAAACCAAAAGAGTGATTTTCGGGGGGCGGAGCAAGATGGCCGAATAGGAACAGCTGCAGTCTCCAACTCCCAGCGCGAAGGACACAGAAGACCGGTGATTTCTGCATTTTGAACTGAGGTACTGGGGTCATCTCACTAGTGAGTGCCGGACAATCGGTGCTGGTCAGCTGTTGCGGCCCAACCAAAGAGAGCTGAACCAGGGCAAGGCAACACCTCACCTGGGAAGCGCAAGGGGGAAGGGAATCCCTTTTCCTAACCAGGGGAACTGAGACACACAACACCTGGAAAATCGGGTAACTCCCACCCCAATACTGCGCTATAGGATAACGGGCACACCAGGAGAATATACCCCACGCCAGGCCGGGAGGGTCCCACGCCCCTGGAGCCTCCCTCCTTGCTAACACAGCAGTCTGCGGCGATCTAACCGCAGGGCAGCAGCAAGGCTGGGGGAGGGGCGCCCGCCATTGCTGAGACTTAAGTAGGTAAACAAAGCTGCTGGGAAGCTCCAACTGGGTGGAGCTCACAGCAGCTCAGGGAAACCTGCCTGTCTCTGTAGACTCTGCCTCTGGGGACGGCTCAGCTAAAAAAATAACAGGGGAAGCAGCAGAGACTTGTGCAGCCGCGAATGACTCTGTCTGACAACTTTGAAGAGAGCAGTAGATCTCCCAACACGGAGGTTGAGATCTGAGAAGGGACAGACTGCCTGCTCAAGTGGGTCCCTGACCCCTGAGTAGCCTAACTGGGAGACATCCCCCACTAGGGGCAGTCTGACACCCACACCTCACAGGGTGGAGTACACCCCTGAGAGGAAGCTTCCAAAGCAAGAATCAGAGAGGTACACTCGCTGTTCAGCAATATTCTATCTTCTGCAACCTCTGCTGCTGATACCCAGGCAAACAGGGTCTCGAGGGGACCTCAAGCAATCTCCAACAGACCTACAGCTGAGGGTTCTGACTGTCAGAAGGAAAACTATCAAACAGGAAGGACACCTATACCAAAACCCCATCAGTGTGTCACCATCATCAAAGACCAGAGACAGATAAAACCACAAAGATGGGGAAAAAGCAGTGCAGAAAAGCTGGAAATTCAAAAAATAAGAGCGCATCTCCCCCTGCAAAGGAGCGCAGCCCATCGCCAGCAACGGATCAAAGCTGGTCAGAGAATGACTTTGATGAGATGAGAGAAGAAGGCTTCAGTCCAGCAAACCTCCCAGAGCTAAAGGAGGAATTACGTACCCAGCGCAAAGAAACTAAAATCTTGAAAAAGAGTGGAAGAATTGACAGCTAGACTAATTAATGCAGAGAAGGTCATAAACGACATGACAGAGATGAAAACCATGACACGAGAAATACGTGACAAATGCATAAGCTTCAGTAACCGACTCGATCAACTGGAAGAAAGAGTATCAGCGATTGAGGATCAAATGAATGAAATGAAGCGAGAAGAGAAACCAAAAGAAAAAAGAAGAAAAAGAAATGAACAAAGCCTGCAAGAAGTATGGGATTATGTAAAAGACCAAATCTACGTCTGATTGGGGTGCCTGAAAGTGAGGGGAGAATGGAAACAAGTTGGAAAACACTCTTCAGGGTATCATCCAGGAGAACTTCCCCAACCTAGTAGGGCAGGCCAACATTCAAATTCAGGAAATACAGAGAACGCCACAAAGATACTCCTCCAGAAGGGCAACTCCAAGACACATAATTGCCAGATTCACCAAAGTTGAAATGAAGGAAAAAATCTTAAGGGCAGCCAGAGAGAAAGGTCGGGTTACCCACAAAGGGAAGCCCATCAGACTGACAGCAGATCTCTCGGCAGAAACTCTACAAGCCAGAAGAGAGTGGGGGCCTATATTCAACGTTCTTAAAGAAAAGAATTTTAAACCCAGAATTTCATATCCAGCCAAACTAAGTTTCATCAGTGAAGGAGAAATAAAATCCTTTACAGATAAGCAAATGCTTAGAGATTTTGTGACCACCAGGCCTGCCTTACAAGAGACCCTGAAGGAAGCCCTAAACATGGAAAGGAACAACCGGTACCAGCCATTGCAAAAACAAGCCAAAATGTAAATCAACTAATGAGCAAAATAACCAGTTAATATCATAATGGCAGGATCAGGTTCACACATAACAATATTAACCTTAAATGTTAATGGACTAAATGCTCCAATTAAAAGACACAGACTGGCACACTGGATCAAGAGTCAAGACCCATCAGTCTGCTGTATTCAGGAGACCCATCTCACATGCAGAGACATACATAGGCTCAAAATAAAGGGATGGAGGAAGATCTACCAAGCAAATGGAGAACAAAAAAAAGCAGGGGTTTCAATCCTAGTCTCTGATAAAATAGACTTTAAACCATCAAAGGTCAAAAGAGACAAAGAAGGCCATTACATAATGGTAAAGGGATCAATTCAACAGGAAGAGCTAACTATCCTAAATATATATGCACCCAATACAGGAGCACCCAGATTCATAAAGCAAGTCCTTGAGACTTACAGAGACTTAGACTCCCATACAATAATAATGGGAGACTTCAACACTCCACTGTCAACATTAGACAGATCAACGAGACAGAAAGTTAACAAGGATATCCAGGAATTGAACTCATCTCTGCACCAAGCGGACCTGATAGACATCTATAGAACTCTCCACCCCAAATCAACAGAATATACATTCTTCTCAGCACCACATCGCACTTATTCCAAAATTGACCACATAATTGGAAGTAAAGCACTCCTCAGCAAATGTAAAAGAACAGAAATTATAACAAACTGTCTCTCAGACCACAGTGCAATCAAACTAGAACTCAGGACTAAGAAAGTCAATCAAAACTGCTCAACTGCATGGAAACTGAACAACCTGCTCCTGAATGACTACTGGGTACATAACGAAATGAAAGCAGAAATAAAGATGTTCTTTGAAACCAATGAGAACAAAGATACAACATACCAGAATCTCTGGGACACATTTAAAGCAGTGTGTAGAGGGAAATTTATAGCACTAAATTCCCACAAGAGAAAGCAGGAAAGATCGAAAATTGACACTCTAACATCACAATTAAAAGAATTAGAGAGGGTTAAAGCTTACTCTACATTTCGCAGTTTGAATGTCTGCCTCTGAGGGTTCTGCCAAAGTATAGTAAGTGGCAACCAGAGGCCTGTGTCCAGCAAGGAAATGTTTCTCATCGAAAATTGGAGAGAAGCTTTCTAAGAAACTGCTTGGTGATGTGTGCATTCCACTCACAGTGTTATACCTCTCTTCTCATACAGCATCGGGAAACCCTTTTGGAGAAACAGGTACCAGTTGATATTCAGGAGCATGTTGATGCCAATGGTGAAAAGGAAATAGCCTCAGACAAAAACTGGAAGTAAGCTTTCTAGAAAACAACTCTGTGATATCTGTAATCATCTAACATAGATAAAAGTTTCTTTACATTACACAGCTTGGAAAATGCCTCGTGGATTGAACTGCGAAGGGATATTTGGGATCACTTTAGGCTCTATGGTCAAATAGGAAATGTAGTCAGATACAAACTGGGGAGAAGCTTTCTAAGAAACTGCTTGGTGATGTGTGCATTCCACTCACAGTGTTATACCTCTCTTCTCATACAGCATCGGGAAACCCTTTTGGAGAAACAGGTACCAGTTGATATTCAGGAGCATGTTGATGCCAATGGTGAAAAGGAAATAGCCTCAGACAAAAACTGGAAGTAAGCTTTCTAGAAAACAACTCTGTGATATCTGTAATCATCTAACATAGATAAAAGTTTCTTTACATTACACAGCTTGGAAAATGCCTCGTGGATTGAACTGCGAAGGGATATTTGGGATCACTTTAGGCTCTATGGTCAAATAGGAAATGTAGTCAGATACAAACTGGGGAGAAGCTTTCTAAGAAACTGCTTGGTGATGTGTGCATTCCACTCACAGTGTTATACCTCTCTTCTCATACAGCATCGGGAAACCCTTTTGGAGAAACAGGTACCAGTTGATATTCAGGAGCATGTTGATGCCAATGGTGAAAAGGAAATAGCCTCAGACAAAAACTGGAAGTAAGCTTTCTAGAAAACAACTCTGTGATATCTGTAATCATCTAACATAGATAAAAGTTTCTTTACATTACACAGCTTGGAAAATGCCTCGTGGATTGAACTGCGAAGGGATATTTGGGATCACTTTAGGCTCTATGGTCAAATAGGAAATGTAGTCAGATACAAACTGGGGAGAAGCTTTCTAAGAAACTGCTTGGTGATGTGTGCATTCCACTCACAGTGTTATACCTCTCTTCTCATACAGCATCGGGAAACCCTTTTGGAGAAACAGGTACCAGTTGATATTCAGGAGCATGTTGATGCCAATGGTGAAAAGGAAATAGCCTCAGACAAAAACTGGAAGTAAGCTTTCTAGAAAACAACTCTGTGATATCTGTAATCATCTAACATAGATAAAAGTTTCTTTACATTACACAGCTTGGAAAATGCCTCGTGGATTGAACTGCGAAGGGATATTTGGGATCACTTTAGGCTCTATGGTCAAATAGGAAATGTAGGAAAAATCTTAAGGGCAGCCAGAGAGAAAGGTCGGGTTACCCACAAAGGGAAGCCCATCAGACTGACAGCAGATCTCTCGGCAGAAACTCTACAAGCCAGAAGAGAGTGGGGGCCTATATTCAACGTTCTTAAAGAAAAGAATTTTAAACCCAGAATTTCATATCCAGCCAAACTAAGTTTCATCAGTGAAGGAGAAATAAAATCCTTTACAGATAAGCAAATGCTTAGAGATTTTGTGACCACCAGGCCTGCCTTACAAGAGACCCTGAAGGAAGCCCTAAACATGGAAAGGAACAACCGGTACCAGCCATTGCAAAAACAAGCCAAAATGTAAATCAACTAATGAGCAAAATAACCAGTTAATATCATAATGGCAGGATCAGGTTCACACATAACAATATTAACCTTAAATGTTAATGGACTAAATGCTCCAATTAAAAGACACAGACTGGCACACTGGATCAAGAGTCAAGACCCATCAGTCTGCTGTATTCAGGAGACCCATCTCACATGCAGAGACATACATAGGCTCAAAATAAAGGGATGGAGGAAGATCTACCAAGCAAATGGAGAACAAAAAAAAGCAGGGGTTTCAATCCTAGTCTCTGATAAAATAGACTTTAAACCATCAAAGGTCAAAAGAGACAAAGAAGGCCATTACATAATGGTAAAGGGATCAATTCAACAGGAAGAGCTAACTATCCTAAATATATATGCACCCAATACAGGAGCACCCAGATTCATAAAGCAAGTCCTTGAGACTTACAGAGAGACTTAGACTCCCATACAATAATAATGGGAGACTTCAACACTCCACTGTCAACATTAGACAGATCAACGAGACAGAAAGTTAACAAGGATATCCAGGAATTGAACTCATCTCTGCACCAAGCGGACCTGATAGACATCTATAGAACTCTCCACCCCAAATCAACAGAATATACATTCTTCTCAGCACCACATCGCACTTATTCCAAAATTGACCACATAATTGGAAGTAAAGCACTCCTCAGCAAATGTAAAAGAACAGAAATTATAACAAACTGTCTCTCAGACCACAGTGCAATCAAACTAGAACTCAGGACTAAGAAAGTCAATCAAAACTGCTCAACTGCATGGAAACTGAACAACCTGCTCCTGAATGACTACTGGGTACATAACGAAATGAAAGCAGAAATAAAGATGTTCTTTGAAACCAATGAGAACAAAGATACAACATACCAGAATCTCTGGGACACATTTAAAGCAGTGTGTAGAGGGAAATTTATAGCACTAAATTCCCACAAGAGAAAGCAGGAAAGATCGAAAATTGACACTCTAACATCACAATTAAAAGAATTAGAGAGGGTTAAAGCTTACTCTACATTTCGCAGTTTGAATGTCTGCCTCTGAGGGTTCTGCCAAAGTATAGTAAGTGGCAACCAGAGGCCTGTGTCCAGCAAGGAAATGTTTCTCATCGAAAATTGGAGAAGCTTTCTAAGAAACTGCTTGGTGATGTGTGCATTCCACTCACAGAAATATACCTTTTTCTCCTAGAGGATTCCAGAATCCTTTTGGAGGAAAAGCTTCCAAAGACATTCGGGAGCACACTGAGGCTTATGGTGAAAAGGAAATATGTTCAGACAGAAACTGTAGAGAAGCTTTCCGAGGAACTGCTTTGTGTTAGATATATATATTCATCTTGCATAGTTCAAACCTTTCTTATATTACACAGTTTGGAAACTCCGTCATGCACGAGTCCGCGAAGGGACATTTGGGAGCACATTCAGGCCTACAGGAAAGAGGAGATACCTTCAGTTAAAAACTGGATAGAAGCTTTATGAAATACTAATTGTGATGAAAGCATTCCGCTCAGGAGTCATACCACTTTTCTCACAAGGCAGTGTTTAAACACTCTTCCTGTGTAACCGAAAATGTGATATTTTAGAGCGCACTGAGGACTATGGCAAATAGTGGATTATACTGAAATAAAATCGAGAAAGAAACGTTCCAAGAATCTGCTCTCTGATCTGTGCATTCATATCACAGAACTTATGCTTACTCTATGTTGCCCAGTTTCAAAATTCTGTCTTTGAAAAATCTGTGAAGGGATATTTAGTGACACCCGGAGGCTTGTTGTGAACAAGTAAACATCTTCCGATAAAACCCGCAGAGTAACTTTCTGAACAACTGCTTTGTGACGTGTTCATTCCACTCACAGAAATATACCTTTTTTCTCCTAGAGGATTCCAGAATCCCTTTTGGAGGAAAAGCTTCCAAAGACATTCGGGAGTATAGGGATGGCTATGGTGAAAAAGAAAATATCCTCAGACACCACTGGAAAGAAGATTTCTGTGAAACTGCTTCGTGTTAGATATATATATTCATCTTGCATAGTTCAAACCTTTCTTATATTACACAGTTTGGAAACTCCGTCATGCACGAGTCCGCGAAGGGACATTTGGGAGCACATTCAGGCCTACAGGGAAAGAGGAGATACCTTCAGTTAAAAACTGGATAGAAGCTTTATGAAATACTAATTGTGATGAAAGCATTCCGCTCAGGGAGTCATACCACTTTTCTCACAAGGCAGTGTTTAAACACTCTTCCTGTGTAACCGAAAATGTGATATTTTAGAGCGCACTGAGGACTATGGCAAATAGTGGATTATACTGAAATAAAATCGAGAAAGAAACGTTCCAAGAATCTGCTCTCTGATCTGTGCATTCATATCACAGAACTTATGCTTACTCTATGTTGCCCAGTTTCAAAATTCTGTCTTTGAAAAATCTGTGAAGGGATATTTAGTGACACCCGGAGGCTTGTTGTGAACAAGTAAACATCTTCCGATAAAACCTGCAGAGTAACTTTCTGAACAACTGCTTTGTGATGCGTTTATTCCTCTGATAGATTTAAATCGTTATTTGGATTGAGCAGAATGAAATCACTGTTTTTGTGGAATCTGAGGAAGGACATTTGGGAACGATCCTTAGAACATGGAGAAAGAAATATCCTCAGGTAAAATCCATAAAGAAGCTTTCTGTGAAACTACTCTGTGTCGTCTTATTTCCTCTCGCTTAGTTAAGCCTCTCTTTACATTAACTAGTTTTATAACCTTGTGTATGTTTAGTGTGTAATGAGACATTCGGGAGCACACTGAGGCTTATGGTGAAAAAGGAAATATGTTCAGACAGAAACTGTAGAGAAGCTTTCCGAGGAACTGCTTTGTGACGTGTGCATTCCACTCACAGAAATATACCTTTCTTCTCCTAGAGGATTCCAGAATCCCTTTTGGAGGAAAAGCTTCCAAAGACATTCGGGAGCACACTGAGGCTTATGGTGAAAAGGAAATATCTTCAGATAAAAACTGGAAAGAAGCTTTCTGTGAATCTGCTTTTTCTATGTTTATTCTTCTCACATAGATGAAGCTTTCTTTACATTACACAGCTTGGAAAATGCCTCGTGGATTGAACTGCGAAGGGATATTTGGGATCACTTTAGGCTCTATGGTCAAATAGGAAATATAGTCAGATACAAACTGGGAGAAGCTTTCTAAGAAACTGCTTGGTGATGTGTGCATTCCACTCACAGTGTTATACCTCTCTTCTCATACAGCATCGGGAAACCCTTTTGGAGAAACAGGTACCAGTTGATATTCAGGAGCATGTTGATGCCAATGGTGAAAAGGAAATATGTTCAGACAGAAACTGTAGAGAAGCTTTCGAGGAACTGCTTTGTGATGCGTTTATTCCTCTGATAGATTTAAATCGTTATTTGGATTGAGCAGAATGAAATCACTGTTTTGTGGAATCTGAGGAAGGACATTTGGGAACGATCCTTGAACATGGAGAAAGAAATATCCTCAGGTAAAATCCATAAAGAAGCTTTCTGTGAAACTACTCTGTGTCGTCTTATTTCCTCTCGCTTAGTTAAGCCTCTCTTTACATTAACTAGTTTTATAACCTTGTGTATGTTTAGTGTGTAATGAGACATTCGGGAGCACACTGAGGCTTATGGTGAAAAAGGAAATATGTTCAGACAGAAACTGTAGAGAAGCTTTCCGAGGAACTGCTTTGTGAAGTGTGCATTCCACTCACAGTGTTATACCTCTCTTCTCATACAGCATCGGGGAAACCCTTTTGGAGAAACAGGTACCAGTTGATATTCAGGAGCATGTTGATGCCAATGGTGAAAAGGGAAATAGCCTCAGACAAAAACTGGAAATAAGCTTTCTAGAAAACAACTCTGTGATATCTGTAATCATCTAACATAGATAAAAGTTTCTTTACATTATGCAGCTTGGAAACTGTCATGACGGATCCACGAAGGGACTTTCGGGAGCACACTCAGGACGACAGTGAAAAAGGAAATATCTTCAGATAAAAACTGGAAAGAAGCTTTCTGTGAAACTGCTTCGTGTTAGATATATATATTCATCTTGCATAGTTCAAACCTTTCTTATATTACACAGTTTGGAAACTCCGTCATGCACGAGTCCGCGAAGGGACATTTGGGAGCACATTCAGGCCTACAGGAAAGAGGAGATACCTTCAGTTAAAAACTGGATAGAAGCTTTATGAAATACTAATTGTGATGAAAGCATTCCGCTCAGGAGTCATACCACTTTTCTCACAAGGCAGTGTTTAAACACTCTTCCTGTGTAACCGAAAATGTGATATTTTAGAGCGCACTGAGGACTATGGCAAATAGTGGATTATACTGAAATAAAATCGAGAAAGAAACGTTCCAAGAATCTGCTCTCTGATCTGTGCATTCATATCACAGAACTTATGCTTACTCTATGTTGCCCAGTTTCAAAATTCTGTCTTTGAAAAATCTGTGAAGGGATATTTAGTGACACCCGGAGGCTTGTTGTGAACAAGTAAACATCTTCCGATAAAACCTGCAGAGTAACTTTCTGAACAACTGCTTTGTGATGCGTTTATTCCTCTGATAGATTTAAATCGTTATTTGGATTGAGCAGAATGAAATCACTGTTTTTGTGGAATCTGAGGAAGGACATTTGGGAACGATCCTTAGAACATGGAGAAAGAAATATCCTCAGGTAAAATCCATAAAGAAGCTTTCTGTGAAACTACTCTGTGTCGTCTTATTTCCTCTCGCTTAGTTAAGCCTCTCTTTACATTAACTAGTTTTATAACCTTGTGTATGTTTAGTGTGTAATGAGACATTCGGGAGCACACTGAGGCTTATGGTGAAAAAGGAAATATGTTCAGACAGAAACTGTAGAGAAGCTTTCCGAGGAACTGCTTTGTGAAGTGTGCATTCCACTCACAGTGTTATACCTCTCTTCTCATACAGCATCGGGGAAACCCTTTTGGAGAAACAGGTACCAGTTGATATTCAGGAGCATGTTGATGCCAATGGTGAAAAGGGAAATAGCCTCAGACAAAAACTGGAAGTAAGCTTTCTAGAAAACAACTCTGTGATATCTGTAATCATCTAACATAGATAAAAGTTTCTTTACATTATGCAGCTTGGAAACTGTCATGACGGATCCACGAAGGGACTTTCGGGAGCACACTCAGGACGACAGTGAAAAAGGAAATATCTTCAGATAAAAACTGGAAAGAAGCTTTCTGTGAATCTGCTTTTTTCTATGTTTATTCTTCTCACATAGATGAAGCTTTCTTTACATTACACAGCTTGGAAAATGCCTCGTGGATTGAACTGCGAAGGGATATTTGGGATCACTTTAGGCTCTATGGTCAAATAGGAAATATAGTCAGATACAAACTGGGGAGAAGCTTTCTAAGAAACTGCTTGGTGATGTGTGCATTCCACTCAGGGAGTTTTAACGTTCTTCTCATAAGGCCCAGTTTGAACACTGTTCCTGTAAAACCAAAAGAGTGATATTCGGAGCACATTTAAGACAATGGCAAAAAGTGAAATGTCGTCCAACAAAAAACAGAAAAAAGACAGCTAAAGCAGCAGAGGCTGTGCAGACGCGAACGACTCCATCTGACAGCTTTGAAGAGAGCAGTGGATCTCCCAACACGGAGGTTGAGATCTGAGAAGGGGCAGACTGCCTGCTAAGGTGGGTCCCTGATCCCTGAGTAGCCTAACTGGGAGACATCCCCCACTAGGGGCAGTCTGACACCCACACCTCACAGGGTGGAGTACACCCCTGAGAGGAAGCTTCCAAAGCAAGAATCAGAGAGGTACACTCGCTGTTCAGCAATATTCTATCTTCTGCAACCTCTGCTGCTGATACCCAGGCAAACAGGGTCTCGAGGGGACCTCAAGCAATCTCCAACAGACCTACAGCTGAGGGTTCTGACTGTCAGAAGGAAAACTATCAAACAGGAAGGACACCTATACCAAAACCCCATCAGTGTGTCACCATCATCAAAGACCAGAGACAGATAAAACCACAAAGATGGGGAAAAAGCAGTGCAGAAAAGCTGGAAATTCAAAAAATAAGAGCGCATCTCCCCCTGCAAAGGAGCGCAGCCCATCGCCAGCAACGGATCAAAGCTGGTCAGAGAATGACTTTGATGAGATGAGAGAAGAAGGCTTCAGTCCAGCAAACCTCCCAGAGCTAAAGGAGGAATTACGTACCCAGCGCAAAGAAACTAAAAATCTTGAAAAAAGAGTGGAAGAATTGACAGCTAGACTAATTAATGCAGAGAAGGTCATAAACGACATGACAGAGATGAAAACCATGACACGAGAAATACGTGACAAATGCATAAGCTTCAGTAACCGACTCGATCAACTGGAAGAAAGAGTATCAGCGATTGAGGATCCAATGAATGAAATGAAGCGAGAAGAGAAACCAAAAGAAAAAAGAAGAAAAAGAAATGAACAAAGCCTGCAAGAAGTATGGGATTATGTAAAAAGACCAAATCTACGTCTGATTGGGGTGCCTGAAAGTGAGGGGGAGAATGGAAACAAGTTGGAAAACACTCTTCAGGGTATCATCCAGGAGAACTTCCCCAACCTAGTAGGGCAGGCCAACATTCAAATTCAGGAAATACAGAGAACGCCACAAAGATACTCCTCCAGAAGGGCAACTCCAAGACACATAATTGCCAGATTCACCAAAGTTGAAATGAAGGAAAAATCTTAAGGGCAGCCAGAGAGAAAGGTCGGGTTACCCACAAAGGGAAGCCCATCAGACTGACAGCAGATCTCTCGGCAGAAACTCTACAAGCCAGAAGAGAGTGGGGGCCTATATTCAACGTTCTTAAAGAAAAGAATTTTAAACCCAGAATTTCATATCCAGCCAAACTAAGTTTCATCAGTGAAGGAGAAATAAAATCCTTTACAGATAAGCAAATGCTTAGAGATTTTGTGACCACCAGGCCTGCCTTACAAGAGACCCTGAAGGAAGCCCTAAACATGGAAAGGAACAACCGGTACCAGCCATTGCAAAAACAAGCCAAAATGTAAATCAACTAATGAGCAAAATAACCAGTTAATATCATAATGGCAGGATCAGGTTCACACATAACAATATTAACCTTAAATGTTAATGGACTAAATGCTCCAATTAAAAGACACAGACTGGCACACTGGATCAAGAGTCAAGACCCATCAGTCTGCTGTATTCAGGAGACCCATCTCACATGCAGAGACATACATAGGCTCAAAATAAAGGGATGGAGGAAGATCTACCAAGCAAATGGAGAACAAAAAAAAGCAGGGGTTTCAATCCTAGTCTCTGATAAAATAGACTTTAAACCATCAAAGGTCAAAAGAGACAAAGAAGGCCATTACATAATGGTAAAGGGATCAATTCAACAGGAAGAGCTAACTATCCTAAATATATATGCACCCAATACAGGAGCACCCAGATTCATAAAGCAAGTCCTTGGAGACTTACAGAGAGACTTAGACTCCCATACAATAATAATGGGAGACTTCAACACTCCACTGTCAACATTAGACAGATCAACGAGACAGAAAGTTAACAAGGATATCCAGGAATTGAACTCATCTCTGCACCAAGCGGACCTGATAGACATCTATAGAACTCTCCACCCCAAATCAACAGAATATACATTCTTCTCAGCACCACATCGCACTTATTCCAAAATTGACCACATAATTGGAAGTAAAGCACTCCTCAGCAAATGTAAAAGAACAGAAATTATAACAAACTGTCTCTCAGACCACAGTGCAATCAAACTAGAACTCAGGACTAAGAAAGTCAATCAAAACTGCTCAACTGCATGGAAACTGAACAACCTGCTCCTGAATGACTACTGGGTACATAACGAAATGAAAGCAGAAATAAAGATGTTCTTTGAAACCAATGAGAACAAAGATACAACATACCAGAATCTCTGGGACACATTTAAAGCAGTGTGTAGAGGGAAATTTATAGCACTAA
>DAKLCV010001760.1:0-107189 GCA_030247045.1 Colobus guereza
GCTTTCTGAGAAACTGCTTGGTGTTGTGTGTATTCCACTTGGGGAGTTATAACTTTCTTCTCATAAGGTACAGTTTAAACACTCTTCCTGTGAAACCAAAAGAGTGATATTCAGAGCACATTGAAGACTATGGCAAATAGTGAAATGTCATCCAATAAAAAACAGAAAGAATCACTCGATGAAACTGCCCACTGACATGTCAATTCTTTTCACAGGGTTAAATATTACTCTACATTTCCCAGTTTGAAAGTCGGTCTTTGAGGGTTCTGAGAAGGGATAATATGTGGTGATCAGAGGCCTGTGTTAGGCAAGGAAATGTCTTCCATCGAAAATTGGAGAGAAACTTTCTGCGCAACTCTTTTGTGATGTTTGTACTTATCTCATAGAATTAAATCTTTGGATTTAGCAGTTTGAAATCACTGTTTCTGTGGAATCTGAGAAAGGACATTTGGAAACGCTCTTTCAAACACCCTGAAAAAGAAATAACCCCAGAGAGAAATCAGAAGGAAACTTCCTGTGAAACTGCTGTGTGTCTCATGAATTCCTCTCACACAGTTGAGCTTCTTTTCATAGAACAGTATCACAAAACTGTTTTTTTTAGTCTGCAAAGGGATATTCTGGAGGGCTGAGGCTTCGGGAGAGAAAGCAAAGGTCTTCAGATAGAAACTAGAGAGAAGATTTCTGAGGAACTGCTTTGTGATGTGTGCATTCCACTCACAGAAGTATACCTTTCTTCTCCTAGGTTATTCCGGAATTCCTTTTGGACAAAAAGCTACCAAGAGATATCTGGGAGTATAACATCGACTACGGTGAAAAAGGAAATATACTCAGACTAAAGCTGGAAAGAAGATTTCTGTGAAACTGCTTTGTGTTAGGTATATTTGTTCATCTCACGTAGTTAAAACTTTAATTATATTATGCAGTTTGGAAACTCCATCATGCACAGATCCGCAAAGGGATGTTCAGGAACACATTCAGGCCTACGGTGAAAGAGAAGATATCTTCAGATAAAAACTGGATAGAAGTGTCTGAGAAACTACTTTGTGATGTATACATTCCATTCAGGGAGTTATAGCTCTTTTCTCACAAGGCAGAATTTGAACAATGTTCCTGTGAAACCGAAAAAGTGATATTTTGAAATGCCTTGAGGACTATGGAAAGCAGTGAAATGTACTGAAATAAAATCGAGGAAGAAGTGTTCCAAGAATCTGATCTATGATATGTGCATTCATTTCACAGTGTTAATGCTTACTCTATGTTGCAGAGTTTCAAAACCTTGTCTTTGAAATATCTGTGAAGGTATATTTAGTGACGCCTGGGGCTTTTGGTGAGCGAAGAAACATCTTCTGATGAAACCTGAAGAGAAAAGTTCTGAGCAACTGCTTTGCAATGTGTGGATTTGTCTCCTAGAGTTAAACCATTCTTTGTTTTGAGCATCTTGAAATCACTGTTTTTGTGGAATCTGAGGAAGGACATTTGAGAACGATCCTTAGAATATGGGGAAGGAAATATCCTCAAGTAAAATCCAGAAGGAAGCTTTCAGTGAAAATGCTCTGTGTTGTCTTAATTCCTCTTACTCAGATAAGCCTCTCTTGTCATGGAGCAGTGTTCTAGCCTTGTGTATGTTTAATGTGTGATGAAATATTCGGGAGCACATTGAGGCTTACGGTGAAAAAGGAAATATGATCAGACCGAACCTGAAGAGAAGCTTTGCAAGGAACTGCTTTGTGACGTGTGCATTCCAGTCAAAGTGTTGTACCTCTCTTCTCATACAACGTCAGGGAAACCCGTTTGGAGAAATAGGTACCAGGTGATATTCGGGAGCATGTTGATGCCAAAGGCGAAAAGGGAAATAGCCTCAGACACAAACTGGAAAGAAGTTTCCAGGAAACTACTGTTTTCTATGTGTAATCATCTCACATAAACAAAGCTTTCTTTACATTGTGCAGCTTAGAAACTGTCATGGACAGATTCATAAATGGCCTTTCGGGAGCACATTCAGGACTATGGTGAAAAAGGAAATATCTTCTGATTAAAACTGGGAAGAAGCTTTCTGTGAAACTGCTTTTTGCAATGCTTATTCATATCACATAGATGAAGCTTTCTTTACATTATGGAGCTTGGAAACTCCCTCCTTGATGGATCCACATAGGGATATTTGGGATCACATTGAGGCCTATGGTGAAATAGCAAATATAGTCAGATAAAAACTGGAGAGAAGATTTCTGAAAAACTACTTGGTGATGTGTGCATACCACTCAGGGAGTTGTAACTTTCTTCTCATAACCACAGTTTGAACACTGTTCCTATAAAACCAAAGGGTGATATTCGGAGCATATTGAAGACTATGGCAAAAAGTGAAATGTCGTACAATAAAAAACTGAAAGAAGCACTTGAAGAAACTGCTCCCTGTCATGTCCATTCTTCTCACAGGGTTAAAACTTACTCTACATTTTCCATGTTAAAAGGCATTCTTTGAGGGTTCTGCAAAGGGATAGTAAGTGGCAACCGGAGGCCTGTGTGAGGCATGGAAATGTCTTCCATCGAAAACCTGAGAGAAGTTTTCTGCGCAACTCTTTTGTGATGTTTGTATTCATCTCATAGAGTTAAATCATTGTTTGGATTGAGCAGTTTGAAATCGCTGTTTCTGTGGAATCTGAGAAAGGACATTTGGATACACTTTTTAGAAAATCCTGAAAAAGAAATAACCTCAGAGAGAAAGCAGAAGGAATCTTTCTGTGAAACTGCTCTATGTCTCGTGAATTCCACTCACACAGTTAAGCTTCCCTTTTCATATAAGAGTATCATAACACTGTTTTTCTTAGTCTGCAAAGGGATATTCTGGAGGGCTGAGGCTTAGGGTGAGAAAGGAAACGTCTTCAGATAGAAACTGGAGAGAAGATTTCTGAGGAGCTGCTTTGTGATGTGTGAATTCCACTCACATAAATATAACTTTCTTCTCATAAGGCACAGTTTGAACACTGTTCCTGTAAAACCAAAGAGTGATATTCGAGCACATTGAAGACTATGGCAAAAGTGAAATGTCGTCAATAAAAACAGAAAGAAGCACTCGAAGAAACTGCTCTCTGACATGTCCATTCTTTTAACAGGGTTAAAGCTTACTCTACATTTCCCAGTTTGAAAGGTCTTTGAGGGTTCTGAAGGGATAGTAAGTGGCAACCGGAGGCCTGTGTGAGGCAAGGAAATGTCTTCCATCGAAAATCTGAGAGAAGCTTCCTGCGCAACTCTTTGTGAGGTTTGTATTCATCTCATAGAGTTAAATCATTCTTTGGATTGAGCAGTTTGAGACTACTGTTTCTGGGGAATCTGAGAAAGGACATTTGGAAACGCCCTTTAGTATATCCTGAATAAGAAATAACCTCAGATAGAAACCAGAAGGAATCTTTCTGTGAAACATCTCTGTGTCACGTGAATTCCGCTCACACAGTTAAGCTTCTCTTTTCATTGAGCTGTATCATAACACTGTTTTTGTGAAGGGTTATTCTGGAGGGCTTTGAGGCTTACGGTGAGAAAGGAAACGTCTTCAGATAGAAACTGGAGAGAAGATTTCTGAGGAGCTGCTTTGTGATGTGTGAATTCCACTCACATAAATATAACTTTCTTCTCCTAGGGGATTCCGGAATCCCTTTTGGGGAAAATGCTACAAAACAGAAATTCGGGAGTATAGGGTAGGCTATGGTTAAAAAGGAAATATCCTAAGACAAAAACTGGAAAGAAGATTTTTGTGAAACTGTTTTGTGTTAGATATGTTTGTTCGTCTCACATACTTAAAACTTCAATTATATTATGCAGTTTGGAAACTCCGTCACACAGAGATCTGTGAAGGGACGTTGAGGAGCACTTTCACGCCTATGTTGAAAGAGGAGATATCTTCAGATAAAAACTGGATAGAAGCTTTCTGAGAAACTACATTGTGATGTATGCATTCCACTCAGGTAGTTATAGCTCTTTTCCCACAAGGCAGCATTTGAACACTGTTTCTGTGAAACCGAAAAAGTGATAGTTTGAAATGCCTTGAGGACTATGGTGAGCAGTGAAATGTACTGAAATAAAATCGAGGAAGAAGCGTTCCCAGGATCTGCTCTCTGATATGTGCATTCACTTCATGGAGTTAATGCTTACTCTATGTTGCCCAGTTTCGAAACAGTGTCTTTGAAGTATCTGTGAAGGAATATTTAGTGATGGCCGGAGGCTTGTGGTCCTCAAGTAAACGTGTTCTGATGAAAACTGCAGGGAAACGTTCTGAGCAACTGCTTTGTGATGTGAGTATTCCTCACCTAGAGTTAAACCATTCTTTGGATTGAGCAGCTTGAAATCCCTGTTTTTGTGGAATCTGATTAAGGACATTTGGGAATGATTCTTAGAATATGGAGAAAGAATTATCCTCATGTAAAATCCAGAAGAAGCTTTCTGTGAAACTTCTCTGTGTCATCTTAATTTCTCTCAGTCAGATAAGCCTCTCTTTTCATTGAGGAGTTTTCTAGCCCTGTGTATGTTTCACGTGAGATGGGATATTGGAGAGCACTTTGAGGCTAACGGTGAGAAAGGAAATTGGTTCAGACCGACACTGGATAGAAGCTTTCCGAGGAACTGCTTTGTGACGTGTGCATTCCAGTCACAGTGCTAAACCTCTCTTCTCATACAGGGTCAGGGAAACCCTTTTGTAGAAACAGGTACCAAGTGATATTCGGGAGCATGTTGATGTCGATGATGAAAAGGGAAATAGCCTCAGACAAAAACTGGAAGGAAGCTTTCTAGGAAACTACTCTGTGATATATGTAATCATCTCACATAGATAAAGCTTTCTTTATATTACAGTTTGGAAACTGTCATGAACGGATCCAGGAAGGGACCTTTGGCAGCACCTTCTGGACTATGTTGAAAAAGGAAATATCTTCAGATAAAAACTGGAATGAAGCTTTCTGTGAATCTGCTTTTTACTATGTCTATTCATCTCACATAGCTGAAGCTTTCTTTACATTATGCTGCTTGGAGACTCCCTCATGGATGTTTGGGATCACAGTCGGGCCTATGGTGAAATAGGATATATAGTCAGATAAAAATGGGAGAGAAGGTTTCTGAGAAACTGCTTAGTGATGTGTGCATTCACTCAGGAAGTTATAACGTTCTTCTCGTTAGGCACAGTTTGAACACTGTTCCTGTGAAACCAAAAGAGTGATATTCGGAGCACTTTGAAGACTATGGCAAAAACTGAAATGTTGTCCATAAAAAATGGAAAGGAGCACTCGAAGAAGCTCCTCTCTGGCATGTCCATTCTTTTCACAGGGATAAAGCATACTCTACATTTCCCAGTTTGAAAGTCGCTCTTTGAGGGTTCTGTGAAGGGATAGTAAGTGGCGACCGGAAGACAGTGTGAGGCAAGGAAATGTCTTGCATCGAAAATCGGAGGGAAGCTTTCTGCGCAACTCCTTTTTCATGTTTGTATTCATCTCATAGCGTTAAATCATTCTTTGGATTGAGCATTTTGAAATCACTGTTTCTGTATAATCTGAGAAACGACATTAGGAAACACTCTTTAGAATATCCTGAAAAAGAAATAACCTCAGAGAGAAACCAGAAGGAAGTTTGCTGTGAAAATGCTCCATGTCACGTGAATTTAGCTCACACAGTTAAGCTTCTCTTTTCATTTAGCGGTATCATAACAATGTTTTTGTTTAGTCTGCAAAGGGATATTCTGGAGGTTTTTGAGGCTTACGGTGAGAAAGGAATCATCCTCCGATAGAAACTGGAGGGAAGCTTTCCAAGGAGCTGCTTTGTGATGTGTGCATTCCACTCACAGAAATATGCCTTTCTTCCCCTAGAGGATTGCAGATTCAGTTTTGGAGAAAAAGCTACGAAGACATATTTGAGAGTATAGCGACGACTATGTTGAAAAAGAAATATCCTCAGACAAAAACTGGAAAGATTTCTGTGAAACTGGTTTGTGTTAGATATATTTATTCATCTCGCATAGTTAAAACTTTAATTATGTTACATAGTTTGGAAACTCTGTCATGCACAGATAAGCGAAAGGACATTCGGGAGCACATTCAAGCCTATGGTGAAAGAGGAGATATCTTCAGAAAAAAACCTGGATAGAAGCTTTCTGAAAACTAATTTGTGATGTATGCATTCCACTCAGGGAGTTATACCTCTTTTCTCACAAGGCAGCGTTTGAACACTTTTCCTGTGAAACCGAAAAAGTGATATTTTGGAACACATTGAGGACTATGGCGAGCAGTGAAATGTACTGAAATAAAATCGAGGAAGAAGCGTTCCACGAATCTGCTCTCTGATATGTGCATTCGCTTCACAGTGTTAATGCTTACTCTACGTTGCCCAGTTTTGAAACTCTGTCTTTCAATAACCTGTGAAGGGATATTTAGTGATGCCCAGAGGCTTGTGGTGAGTGAGGAAATGTCTTCGGATGAAACCTGCAGAGAAACGTTCTGAGCAACTGCTTTGCAATGTGTGTGTTTGTCTCATGGAGTTTAACCAATCCTTGGATTGAGCAGCTTGACATCACTGTTTTTGTGGAATCTGAGGAGGAACATTTGGGAATGATCCTTAGAATATGGAGAAAGAAATATCCTCACGTAAAACCCAGAAGGAAGCTTTCTATAAAACTGCTCTCTGTGTCGTCTTAATTCCTCTCACTCAGATAAGCCTCTTTTTTCATTGAGCAGTTTTCTAGCCCTCTGTATGTTTAGGGTGTGATGGGATATTCGGGATCACTTTGAGGTTAACAGTGAAAAGGAAATATGTTCAGACTGAAACTGGAGAGAAGCTTTCTGAGAAACTGCTTTGTGACGTGTGCAATCCATTCACAGTTTTATACCTCCCTTCTCATACAGCGTCGGGGAAACCCTTTTAAAGAAACAGGTACCAAGGGATATTCGGGAGCATGTTGATGCCGATGGTGAAAATGGAAATAGCCTCAGACAAAAACTGGAAAGAAGACTTCTAGGAATCTACTCTGTGATATGTGTAATCCTCTCCCATAGATAAATCTTTCTTTACTTTATGCAGCTTGGAAACTGTCATAGACAGATCCATGAAGGGACCTTAAGGAGCACCTTCTGGACTATGGAGAAAAAGGAAATATCCTCAGATAAATACTGGAAAGAAGCTTTCTGTGAATCTGCTTTTTGCTATGTTTATTCATCTCACATAGTTGAAACATTCTTTACATTATGCAGCTTGGAAACTCCCATGTGGATGGATCCAAGAATGGATATTTGGGATCACTTTTGGGCCTATGGTGAAAGAGGAAATATAGTCAGATAAAAACTGGAGGGAAGTTTTCTGAGAAACTGCTTGGTGATGCGTGGTTTCCCCTCAGGGGGTTATAACTTTCTTCTCATAAGGCACAGTATGAACACTGTTCCTGTAAAACCAAAAGAGTGATATTCTGAGCACATTGAAGACTATGACAAAAAGTGAAATGTCGTCCAATCAAAAACAGAAAGAAGCACTCGAAGAAACTGCTCTCTGACATGTCCTTCTTTTCACAGGGTTAAAGCTTACTCTACATTTCCCAGTTTGAAAGTCGGTCTTTGAGGTTTCTGCGAAGAGATAGTAAGTGGCAACGGAGATGGTATGAGGCAAGTCAATGTCTTCCATTGAAAATTGGAGAGAAGCCTTCTGTGCAACTCTTTTTTGGTGTTTGTATTCATCTCATAGCGTTAAATTATTCTTGGGATTGAGCAGTGTGAAATCACTGTTTCTGTGGAATCTGAGAAAGGATATTTGGAAATGCTCTTTAGAATATCCTGAAAAGAAATAAAATCAGAGAGAAACCAGAAGGAAGCTTTCTGTGAAACTGCTCTAAGTCACGTGAATTGCACTCACAGAGTTAAGAAAATTTTTCATTGAGCAGTATTCTCACCCTGTGTATCTTTAGTGTGTGATGGGATATTCGAGAGAACTTTGAGGCTTACAGTGAAAAGGAAATATGTTCAGACTGAAACTGGAGAGAAGCTTTCTGAGGAACTGCTTTGTGACGTGTGCATTCCAGTCACAATGTTATACCTCTTCTCATACAGCGTCGGAAACCCTTTTGGAGAAACAGGTAACAGGTGATATTAGGGGGCATGCTGATGGTGATGGAGAAAAGGAAATATCCTCAGATAAATACTGGAAAGAAGCTTTCTGTGAATCTGCTTTTTGCTATGTTTATTCATCTCACATAGTTGAAACATTCTTTACATTATGCAGCTTGGAAACTCCCATGTGGATGGATCCAAGAATGGATATTTGGGATCACGGGCCTATGGTGAAAGAGGAAATATAGTCAGATAAAAACTGGAGGGAAGTTTTCTGAGAAACTGCTTGGTGATGCGTGGTTTCCCCTCAGGGGGTTATAACTTTCTTCTCATAAGGCACAGTATGAACACTGTTCCTGTAAAACCAAAAGAGTGATATTCTGAGCACATTGAAGACTATGACAAAAAGTGAAATGTCGTCCAATCAAAAACAGAAAGAAGCACTCGAAGAAACTGCTCTCTGACATGTCCTTCTTTTCACAGGGTTAAAGCTTACTCTACATTTCCCAGTTTGAAAGTCGGTCTTTGAGGTTTCTGCGAAGAGATAGTAAGTGGCAACCGGAAGATGGTATGAGGCAAGTCAATGTCTTCCATTGAAAATTGGAGAGAAGCCTTCTGTGCAACTCTTTTTTGGTGTTTGTATTCATCTCATAGCGTTAAATTATTCTTGGGATTGAGCAGTGTGAAATCACTGTTTCTGTGGAATCTGAGAAAGGATATTTGGAAATGCTCTTTATAATACCCGGAAAAAGAAATAAAATCAGAGAGAAACCAGAAGGAAGCTTTCTGTGAAACTGCTCTAAGTCACGTGAATTGCACTCACAGAGTTAAGAAAATTTTTTCATTGAGCAGTATTCTCACCCTGTGTATCTTTAGTGTGTGATGGGATATTCGAGAGAACTTTGAGGCTTACAGTGAAAAAGGAAATATGCTCAGACGGAAACTAGAGAGAAGGTTTCCGAGGAACTGCTTTGTGACGTGTGCATTCCAGTCACAATGTTATACCTCTTTACTCATACAGTGCCAGGGAAAACCTTTTGGAGAAACAGGTAACAGGTGATATTAGGGGGCATGCTGATGGTGATGGAGAAATGGAAAATAGCCTCAGATAAAAACTGGAAAGAAGCTTTCTAGGAAACTACTCAGTGGTATGTGTAATCATCTCACATAGATAAAGCTTTCTATACATTATGCAGCCTGGAAACTGTTATGGACCGATCTATGAAGGGATCTATGTGCTCATTTCACTTAGGTAGTTACAACTTTCTTCACATAAGGCACAGTTGAACACTGTTCCTGGGAAACCAAAGAGTGATATTCAGAGCACATTGAAGATTATGGCAAAAAGTGAAATGTCCAATAAAAAAGAGAAAGAAGGACCCGAAGAAACAGCTCTCTGACATGTCCATTCTTTTCACAGGGTTAAACCTTCCTCTACATTTCTCAGTTTCAAAATTGGTCCTTGAGATTTCTGTGAAGGGATTCTAAGTGGCGACCAGAGGCCTGTGTGAGGCATTGAAATGTCTTAAATCGAAAATTGGAGAGAAGTTTTCTGCATAAATCTTTTGTGATGTTTGTGTTCATCTCATAGAGTTAAATCATTCTTTAGATTGAGCAGTTTGAAATCACTGTTTCTGTGGAATCTGAGAAAGGACATTTGCAAATGCTCTTTAGAATATCCTGAAAAGAAATAAAATCAGAGAGAAACCAGAAGGAAGCTTTCTGTGAAACTGCTCTGTGTCACGTGAATTCTGCTCACACAGTTAAGCTTCTCTTTCATTGAGCAGTTTTCTAAATCTGTGTATGTTTAGCTGTGATGGGATATTCGGGAGCACTTTGAGGCTAATGGTGAAAAGGAAATATGTTCAGACTGAAACTGCAGAGAAGCTTTCTGAGAACTGCTTTGTGACGTGTGCATTCCAATCACAGTTTTATACCTCTCTTCTCATACAGCGTTGAGGAAACCCTTTTGGAGAAACAGGTACCAAGTGATATTCAGGAGCATGTTGATGCTGATGGTGAAAAGGAAATATCCTCAGACAAAACTGGAAGAAGCTTTCTGTGAAACTGCTTTGTGATGTGTGTATTCGTCTCATAGAGTTAAACCATTCTTTGGATTGAGCAGTTTGAAAACTGTCTTTGAAGAATCTGTGAAGGGATATTCAGGAGCATGTTGATGCTATGGTGAAAAGGAAATATCTTCAGATAAAAACTGGAAGAAGCTTTCTGTGAAACTGCTTTGTGTTAGATATATTCATCTCACATAGATGAAGCTTTCTTTACATTACACAGCTTGAAACTCCCTCGTGGATGGATCCCCGAAGGGATATTTGGGATCACATTCGGGCCTATGGTGAAATAGGAAATATAGTCAGATAAAAACTGGAGAGAAGCTTTCTGAGAAACTGCTTGGTGATGTGCATTCCACTCAGGAGTTATAACTTTCTTCTCATAAGGCACAGTTTGAACACTGTTCCTGTGAAACTGAAAAGTGATATTCAGAGCACATTGAAGATTATGGCAAAAAGTGAAATGTCATCCAATAAAAACAGAAAGAAGCACTCGAAGAAACTGCTCTCTGACATGTCCATTCTTTTCACAGGGTTAAAGCTTACTCTACATTTCCCAGTTTGAAAATCTGTCTTTGAAGAATCTGTGAAGGATATTTAGTGATGCCCGGAGGCTTGTGGTGAGCAAGGAAATGTCTTAAATCGAAAATTGGAGAGAAGTTTTCTGCATAAATCTTTTGTGATGTTTGTGTTCATCTCATAGAGTTAAATCATTCTTTAGATTGAGCAGTTTGAAATCACTGTTTCTGTGGAATCTGAGAAAGGACATTTGCAAATGCTCTTTAGAATATCCTGAAAAAGAAATAACCTCAGAGAGAAAACAGAAGGAAGCTTTCTGTGAAACTGCTCTGTGTCACGTGAATTCCGCTCACACAGTTAAGCTTCTCTTTTCATTGAGCTGTATCATAACACTATTTTTGTTTAGTCTGCTAAGGGATATTGTGGAGGGCTTTGAGGCTTATGGTGAGAAAGGAAACCTCTTCAGATAGAGACTGGAGAGAAGCTTTCTGAGAAGCTGCTTTGTGACGTGTGCATTCCACTCACAGAAATATACCTTTCTTCTTCTTGAGGATTCCAGAATCCCTTTTGGAGAAAAAGCTACCAAGAGATATTCGGGAGTATAGTGATGACTATGGTGAAAAAGGAAATATCCTTAGACAGAAACTGGAAAGAAGATTTCTGGGAAACTGTTTTGTGTTAGATATATTCATTCGTCTCACATAGTAAAAACTCTAGTTATATTGTGCAGTTTGGAAACTCCGTCATGCACAGATCCATGAAGGGATATTCGGGAGCACATTCAGGCTGACGCAGAAAGAGGAGATATCTTCAGATAAAAACGGGATAGAAGCTTTCTGAGAACCTACTTTGTGATGTATGCATTCCACTAAGAGAGTTATACTTCTTTTCTCACAAGGCAGTGTTTTAATACTGTTCCTGTGAAACTGAAAAAGTGATATTTCGGAACGCATGGAGGACTATGACGAATCGTGAAATATACTGAAATAAAATCGAGGAAGAAGCGTTCCAAGAATCTGCTCTTTGATGTGTGCTTTCACTTCTCAGAGTTAATGTTTACCATATGTTGCGCAGTTCTGAAAATCTTTCTTTGAAGAATCTGTGAAGGGATATTCAGTGATGCCCGGAGGCTTGTGGTGAGCGAAGAAACGTGTTCCGATGAAGCCTGCAGAGAAACGTTCTGAGCAACTGCTTTGTGATGTGTGTATTCGTCTCATAGAGTTAAACCATTGTTTGGATTGAGCACCTTGAAAACACCGTTTTTTGTGGCATCTGAAGAAGGACATTTGGGAACGATTTTTAGAATATTGAGAAAGAAATATCTTCAGGTAAAATCAAGAAGGAAGCTTTCTGTGAAACTGCTCTGTGTCGTCTTAATTCTTCTCACTCAGATAAGCCTATCCTTTCATAGAGCAATTTTCTAAATCTGTGTATGTTTAGCGTGTGATGGGATATTCGGGAGCACTATGAGGCTAATGGTGAAAAAGGAAATACGTTCAGACTGAAACTGCAGAGAAGCTTTCTGAGGAACTGCTTTGTGACGTGTGCATTCCAATCACAGTTTTATACCTCTCTTTTCTTACAGCGTTGAGGAAACCCTTTTGGAGAAACAGGTACCAAGTGATACTCGGGAGCATGTTGATGCTGATGGTGAAAAGGGAAATAGCCTCAGACAAGAACCGTAAAGAAGTTTCTAGGAAATTACTCTGTGATATGTCTAATCATCTTACATAGATAAAGCTTTCTTTACATTACGCAGCTTGAATACTTTCATGGATGCATCTACGAAGGGACTTTCGGGATCACATTCAAGATTATGGTGAAAAAGGATATATCTTCAGATAAAACCTTGAAGGAAGCATTCTGTGAATCTGCTTTTTCTCTGCTTATTAATCTCACATAGATGAAGCTTTCTTTACATTACACAGCTTGGAAACTCCCTCGTGGATGTATCCACGAAGGGATATTTGGGATCACCTTCAGGCCTGTGGTGAAATAGGAAATATAGTCAGATAAAAACTGGAGAGAAGCTTTCTGAGAAACTGCTTGGTGACGTGTGCATTCCACTCGGGGAGTTATAACTTTCTTCTCATAAGGCAAAGTTTGAACAGGGCTCCTGTAAAACCAAAAGAGTGATATTCTGAGCACATTTTAGACTATGGCAAAAAGAGAAATGTCATCCAATAAAAACAGAAAGAAGCACTCGAAGAAACTCCTCTCTGACATGTCCCCTCTTTTCACTGGGTTAAAGCTTAATCTACATTTCCCAGTTTGAAAGGCAGTCTTTGTGGGTTCGCGAAGGGATATTACTTAGCAACCGCAGATCTGTGTCGACCAAGGAAATGTCCTGCATTGAAAATCGGAGAATCCTTCTGCACAACTCTTTTGTGATGTTTGTTTTCATCTCATAGAGTTAAATCATTCCTTGTATTGAGCAGTATGAAATCACTGTTTCTGTGGAATCTGCGAAAGGACATTTGGAAACGCTCTTTAGAATATCCTGAAAAGGAAATAACCTCAGAGAGAAACCAGAAGGAAGCTTTATGTGAAACTGCTCTGTGTCATATGAATTCTGCTCACACGGTTAAGCTTCTCTTTTCATTGAGCATTATCATAGCACTGTTTTTGCTTTCTCTGCAAAGGGATATTCAGGAGTGCTTTGAGGCTTATGGTGTAAAAGGAAACGTCTTTAGATAGAAATTGAAGAGAAAATTTCTGAGGAGCTGCTTGGTGATGCGTGCTTTTCACTCACAGAGATACACATTTCTTCTACTAGAGGATTCTGGAATCTCTTTTGGAGAAAAAGCTACAAAAGACATTCGGGAGTACAGGGACGGTTATGGTTAAAAAGGAACTAGCCTTAGAGAAAAACTGGGACGAAGATTTCTGTGAAACTGCTTTGTGTTAGATATATTTAATAATATCACATAGTTAAAACTTTTCTTATATTACACAGTTTGGAAACTCTGTCATCCACGTATCCTCAAAGGGACATTGGGGAGCACATTCAGGCCAATGGTCAAAGAGGAGATATCTTCAGATAAAACTGGATAGATGCTTTCTGTAAAACTAGTTTGTGATATATGCATTGCACTCAGGGACTTATACCTCTTTTCTGACAAGGCAGCGTTTGAACACTGTTCTTGTGAAACCAAAAAAGTGACATTTTTAAGTGCATCGAGGACTATGGCAAATAGTGAAATATACTCAAATAAAATCGAGGAAGAAACGTACCAAGAATCTGCTCTCTGATATGTGCATTCATTGCACAGAGTTAGTGTTTAATCTACGTTGCCCAGTTTCAAAATTCTGTCTTTGAAGAATCTGTGAAGCGATAGTTATTGACGCCCAGAGGCATGTGGTTAGCAAGAAGGTGTCCTCCTATGCAACTAGCAGAGAAAGGTTCTGAGGAACTGCTTTGTGATGTGTATTCGTCTCATAGAGTAAAACCATTCTTTTGACTGAGCAGCTTGAAATCACTGTTTTTGTGGAATCTGAGGAAGGATATTTGGGAATGTCCCTTAGAATATGGAGAAAGAAATATCCTCAGGTAAAATCCAAAAGGAAGCTTTCTGTGAAACTGCTCTGTGTCGTCTTAATTCCTCTCACTCAGATAAGTCTCTCTCTTCATTGAGCAGTTTTCTACCGCTGTGTATGTTTAGTGTGTGATGGGATAATCGGGAGCACTTTGAGGCTAATGGCGAAAAAGGAAATATGTTCAGACCAAAACTGGAGAGAAGCTTTCTGAGGAACTGCTTTGTGACATGTACATTCCCGTCACAGTGCTATAACTCTATTTTCATACAGCATAGGGGACACCCTTTTGGAGAAACAGGTACCAAGTGATATTCGGGAACATATTGATGCTGATGGTGAAAAGGGAAATAGCCTCAGACAAAAACTGGAAAAAAACTTTCTAGGAAACTACTCTGTGATGTGTGTAATCATATCACGTAGATAAAGCTTTCTTTACATTATGCAGTTTGGAAACTGTAATGGACAGATCCATGAAGTGACCTTTGAGAGCACATTTTGGACTATGGTGAAGAAGAAAATATGTTTAGATAAAAACTGGAAAGAAGCTTTCTGTAAATCTTCTTTTTGTTATGTTTATTTATATCACATAGATGAAGGTTTCTTTACATTACATAGCTTGGAAGCTCCCTCGTGGATGGGTTCGTGAAGGAATATCTGGGATCACTTTTGGGCCAATGGTGATATCGCAAATATAGTCAGATAAAAACTGCAGAGAAGCTTTCTGACAAACTGCTTGGTGATGTGTGCATTCCACTCAGGGAATTATAAATTTCTTCTCATAAACCACGGTTTGAACATTCTTCCAGCGAAACCAAAAGAATGATATTCTGAGCACTTTGAAGACTATGGCAAAAACTGAAATAGCGTCCAATCAAAAACAGAAAGATGCACTCGAAGAAACTGCTCTCAAATGTCCGTTCTTTCACAGGGTTAAAGCTTACTCGACGTTTCCCAGTTTGAAAGGTGGCCTTTGAGGGTTCTGCGAAGGGATAGTAAGTGTCAACAGGAATTCTTTGTCGAGCAAGGAAATGTCCTCCATCAAAAATTGGAGAGAAGTTTTCTGTGCAACTCTTTTGTGATGTTTGTATTCATCTCATAGAGTTAAATCATTCTTTGGATTGAGCAGTTTGAAATCACTGTTTCTGTGGAATCTGAGAAAGGACATTTGGAAACACTCTTTAGAATATCCTGAAAAAGAAATAACCTCAGAGAGAAACCAGAAGGAAGCTTTCTGTGAAACTGCTCTGTATCACGTGAATTCTGGTCACACAGTTAAGCTTCTCTTTTCATTGAGCTGTATCATAACACTGTTTTTTTTTAGTCTGAGAAGGTATATTCGGGAGGGCTTTGAGGCTTACAGTGAGAAAGGAAACGTCTTCAGATAGAAACTGGAGAGAAGCTTTCTGAGGAGCTGCTTTGTGACATGTGCATTCCACTCACAGAAATACCTTTCTTCTCCTAGAGGATTCCGGAATCCCTTTTGGAGAAAAAGCTACCAAGAGATATTCGGGAGTACAGAGACGAATATGGTGAAAAAGGAAATATCCACAGAAAAATACTGGAAAGAAGATTTCTGTGAAACTGCTGTGTGTTAGATATATTTATTCTTCTCACATAGTTAAAACGTTAATTATATTATGTAGTTTGCAAGCTCCATCATGCACAGATCTGTGAAGGGACGTTCGGAGGCACATTCAGGCCTATGGTGAAAGACGAGATATCTTCAGATAAAAACTGGATAGAAGCTTTCTGCGAAACTATTTTGTGATGTATGCATTCCACTCAGGTGGTTATACCTCTTTTCTCAAAAGGCAGTGTCCGAACACTGTTCCTGTGAACCCGAAAATGTGATATATCGGAACGCATTGAGGACTATGGGCAAAAGTGAAATATACTGAAATAAAATCGAGGAAGAAGCGTTTCAAGAATCTCCTCTCTGATATGTGCACTCAGTTCACAGAATTAATGCTTACTCTATGTTGCCCAGTCTCGAAACTCTGTCTTTGAAGTATCTGTGAAGGGATATTTAGTGACGCCTGGAGGCTTGTGGTGAGTGAGGAAACGCTTTTCAATGAAACCTGCAGAGAAACGTTCTGAGCCACTGCTTTGCAATGTGTGTATTCGACTCATAGAGTTAAACCGTTCTTTGGATTGAGCAGCTTGAAATCACGGTTTTTGTGGAATCTGAGGAAGGACATTTGGGAACGATCTTTAGAATATGGAGAACGAAATATCCTCAGGAAAAATCCAGTAGGAAGCTTTCTGTGAAACTGCTCTGTGTCATCTTAATTACTCTCGCTTCTTTAAGCTTCTCTTTTCATTGAGCAGTTTTCTACCTCTGTGTATGTTTAGCGTGTGAGGGTATATTTGGGAGCACTTTGAGGCTAATGGTGAAAAAGGAAATATGTTCAGACCAAAACTGGAGAAAAACTTTCCGAGGAACTGCTTTGTGAGGTGTGCTTTAAATTCACAGTGCTATACCTCCCTTCTCATACAGCGTCGGGGAAACCCTTTTGGAGAAACAGGTACCAAGTGTTATTCAGAAGCAGGTTGATGCTGATGGTGAAAAGGGAAATAGCCTCAGACAAAAACTGGAAAGAATCTTTCTAGAAAACTACTCTGTGATATGTGTAATCATCTAGAAAAATGTATCTTTAAATACATAGATAAAGATTTCTTTACATTACACAGCTGGGAAACTGTCATGGACGGATCCATGAAGGCACCTTCAGGAGCACATTCCAGACTATGGTGAAAAAGGAAATATCTACAGATAAAAACTGGAAAGAAGTTTTCTGTGAATCTCATTTTGCTATGCTTATTCATCTCACATAGATGAAGGTTTCTTTACATTATGCAGCTTGGAAACTCCCTCGTGGATGAATCTGTGAAGGGATATTTGGGATCACATTCAGGCCTATAGTGAAAGAGGAAATATAGTCAGATCAAAACGGGAGAGAAGCTTTCTGAGAAACTGGTTGGTGATGTTTGCATTCCACTCAGGGACTTATACCTTTCTTCTCATAAGGCACAGTTTGAGCAGTGATCTGGTAAAACCAAAAGAGTGATATTTGGAGCACATTGAAGACTAGGGCAAAAAGTGAAATGTCGTCCAATAAAAAACAGAAAGAAGCACTCGAAGAAACTGCTCTCTGACATGTCCATTCTTTTCACAGGGTTAAATCTTATTCTACACTGCCCAGGTTGAAAGTCGGTCTTTGAGGGTTCTGTGAAAAGATGGTAAGTGGTGAACGGAGGCCTGTGTGAGGCAAGGAAATGTCCTCCATTGAAAATCAGAGAGAAGCTTCCTGTGCAACTACTTTGAGATGTTTGTATTCATCTCATAGAGTTAAATCATTCTTTGGATTGAGCAGTTTGAAATCACTGTTTCTGTGGAATCTGAGAAAGGACGTTTGGAAACACCCTTTGAATATAATGAAAAAGAAGTAACCTCAGAGAGAAACCACAAGGAAAGTTTCTGTGAAACTGCTCTGTGTCATGTGAATTCCGGTCACACAGTTAAGCTTCTATTTTCATAGAGCTGTATCATAACACTGTTTTTGTTTAGTCTGTGAAGGGATATTCAGGAGCGCTTTGAGGCTTATGGTGAGAAAGGAAACGTCTTCAGATAGAAACTGGAGAGAAGCTTTCTGAGGAGCTGCTTTGTGACGTGTGCATTCCACTCACAGAAATATACCTTTCTTCTCCTAGAGGATTCCGGAATCCCTTTTGGAGAAAAGCTACCAAGAGATATTCGGGGGTATAACGATGACTATGGTGAAAAAGGAAATATCCTCAGACAAAAACTGGAAAGAAGATTTCTGTGAAACTGCTTTGTGTTAGATATATTTATTCATCTTGCATAGTTAAAACTTTAATTATATTATGCAGTTTGGAAACTCTGTCATGCACAGATCACGAAGGGACATTTGTGAGCACATTCAGGCCTACGGTGAAAGAGGAGATATCTTCAGATAGAAACTGGATAGAAGCTTTCTGAGAAACTACATTGTGATGTATGCATTGCACTTAGGGAGTTATACCTCTTTTCTCACAAGGCAGTGTTTGAACACTGTTCTTGAGAAACCGAAAAAGTGATATTTCGGAATGCCTTGAGGACTGCGGCGAATAGTGCAATGTACTGAAATAAAATCGAGGAAGGAGCGTTCCAGGAATCTTCTCTGTGATATGTGCATTCACTACACAGAGTTAATACTTACTCTTTGTTCCCCAGTTTCGAAACACTGTCTTTGAAGAATCTGTGAAGGGATATTCAGTGACACCCAGAGGCTTCTGGTAAGCGAGGAAACGTCTTCCGATGAAACCTGCAGTGAATCTTTCTGAGCAACTGCTTTCGATGTGTGTATTTGACTCAAGGAGTTAAACCATTCTTTGGATTTAGCAGCTTGAAATCACTGTTTTTGTGGAATCTGAGAAAGGATATTTGGGAACGATCATTAGAATACAGAGAAAGAAATATCCTCAGGTAAAATCCAGAAAAAAGCTTTCTGTGAAACTGGTTTGTCTCATCTTAAGTCCTCCCAGTCAGTTCAGCCTCTCTTTCCATTGATCACTTTTCTAACCCTGTGTATGTTTAGTGTGATGGCATATTCGGGAGCACTTTGAAGCTTACGGTGAAATAGGAAATACGTTCTGAATGAAACTGGAGAGAAGCTTTTGAGGAACTGCTTTGTGACATGCATTTCACTCACAGTGTTATACCTCCCTTCTCATACAGCGTCAGTGAAACCCTATTGGAGGAACATGTACCAAGTGATATTCCAGAGCATGTTGATGCCGATGGTGAAAAGGGAAATAGCCTCAGACAAAAATTGGAAAGAAACTTTCTAGAAAACTACTCTGTGATATGTGTATTCATCTCACATAGATAAAGCTTTCTTTACATTACACAACTTGGAAACTGTCATGGACGGATCCACAAAGGGACCATCGAGAGCACATTCAGGACTATGGTGAAAATGGAAATATCTTCAGAAAAAAACTGGAAAGAAGCTTTCTGTAAATCTGCTTTTTGCTATGTTTAATCATCTCACATAGCTGAAGCTTTCTTTACATTACACAGCTTGGAAACTCCCTCGTGGATGGATCCACGATGGGATATTTGGGATCACATTCAGGCCTATGGTGAAATAGGAAATATAGTCAGATAAAAACTGGAGAGAAGCTTTCTGAGAAACTGCTTGGTGATGTGTGCATTCCACTCAGGCAGCTATAACTTTCTTCTCATGTGTCAAAGTTTGAACTCTGTTCCTGTTAAACCAAAAGAGTGATATTCGCATCACATTGAATACTATGGCAAAAAGTCAAATGTCGCCCAATAAAAATAGAAAGAAGCACTCGAAGAAGCTGATCTCTGACATTTCCATTGTTTTCACAGGGTTAAAGCTTCCTCTACATTCCCCAGTTTGAAAGTTGGTCTTTGAGGTTCCTGTGAAGGGATAATAAGTGGCAACCGTAATGCTGTGTTGAGCAAGGAAATGTCTTCCATCGAAAATCGGAGAGAATCTTTCTGTGCAACTCTTTTTTAATGTTTGTGTTCATCTCATAGCGTTATATGATTCTTTGGATTGAGCAGTTTGAAATCACTGTTTCTGTGGAATCTGAGAAAGGACATCTGGAAAAGATCTTTAGAATATCTTGGAAAAGGAGTAACCTCAGAGAAAACCAGAAGGAAGCTTTCTCTGAAACTGCTCTGTGTCACGTGAATTCTGCTCACACAGATAAGCTTCACTTTTCATAGAGCAGTATCATAATACTGTTTTTGTTTAGTCTGCAAAGGGATATTCTGGAACCCTTTGAGTCTTACGGTGAGAAAGGAAACGTCTTTAAATAGAAACTGGCGAGGTTTTTGAGGAGCTGCTTTCTGACATGTGCGTTCCACTCACAGAAATACACCTTTCTTCTCATATAGGATTCCGGAATCCCTTGTGGAGAAAAAGCTACCAAGAGACATTCAGGAGTATAGGGAAGGCAATGGTGAAAAGAAATATCCTCAGAGAAAAACTGGAAAGAAGATTTCTTTGAAACAGTTTTGTGTTAGATATATTTATTCATCTTGCATAGTTAAAATTTTTCTTTTATTACGCAGTTTGGAAACTCCATCATGCACGGATCCGTGAAGGAACATTCGGGAGAACATTCAGTCCTATGGTGAAAGAGGTGATATCTTCAGATAAAAACTGGATAGAAGCTTTCTGAGAAACTACTTTGTGATGTATGCATTCCACTCAGGGAGTGATACCTCTTTTCTCACAAGGCAGTGTTTGAACACTGTATCTCTGAAACCAAAAAAGTGATATTTTGGTTCACATTGAGGACTATGGTGAATAGTGAAATATACTGAAATAAAATCGGGGAAGAAGCGTTCCAAGAATCTGCTCTCTGATATGTGCATTCACTTCACAGAGTTAATGCTTACTCTATGTTGCCCAGTTTCAAAACTCTGTCTTTGAAAAATCTGTGAAAGGATATTTAGTGATGCCGGGAGGCTTGTGTTGAACAAGGTAACGTCTTCCGATGAAACTTTGAGAGAAACTTTCTGAGCAACTGCTTTGTGATGTGTGTATTCGTCTCAAAGAGTTAAACAATTCTTTGGATTGAGCAGCTTGAAATCACACTTTTTGTGGCATCTGAGGAAGGACATTTGGGAACGATCCTTAGAATATGGAGAAAGAAATATCCTCAGGCAAAATCCAGAAGGAAGCTTTCTGTGAAACTGCCCCGTGTCGTCTTCATTGCTCTTGCTTCATTAAGCTTCTCTTTTCATTGAGCAGTTTTCTACCTCTGTGTATGTTTAGCATGTGATGGGATATTTGGGAGCTCTTTGAGACTAAAGGTGAAAAAGGAAATATGTTCAGACCCAAACTGGAGAGAAACTTTCCGAGGAACTGCTTTGTGACGTGTGCTTTAAACTCACAGGATTATACTTCTATTCTCATACAGTGTTGGGGAAATCCTTTTGGAGAAACAGGTACCAAGTGATATTCGGGAGCATTTTGATGCCGATGGTGAAAAGGGAAAGAGCCTGAGACAAAAACTGGAAAGAAGCTTCATAGGAAACTACTCTGTGATATGTATAATCACCTACATATATGTATCTTTAACTACATAGATAAATCTTTCTTTACATTATGCAGTTTGGAAACTGTCATGGACGGATCCACGAAGGGACCTTGGAGAGCACATTCTGGACTATGGTGAAAAAGGAAATATCTTCAGATAAAAACTGAAAAGAAGCTTTCTGTGAATCTGCTTTTTGCTATGTTTATTCATCTCACATAGATGAAGCTTTCTTTGCATTACACAGCTTGGAAACTCCCTCGTGGATGGATCCACCAAGGGATATTTGGGAACATATTCTGGCCTATGGTGAAATAGGAAATATAGTCAGATAAAAACTGGAGAGAACTTTCTGAGACATTGCTTGGTGATGCGTGCATTCCACACAGGGAGTTATAACTTTCTTCTCATAAAGCACAGTTTGAACACTGCTGATGTAAAACCAGAAGAGTGGTATTTGGAGCACATTGAAGACTATGGCAAAAAGTGACATGTCGTCCAATAAAAAACAGAAAGAAGCACTCGAGGAAACTGCTCTCTGACGTGGCCATTCTTTTCACAGGGTTAAAGCTTACTCTACATTTCCCAGTTTGAAAGTCGGTCTTTGAGGTTTCCGCGAAGGGACAATAAGTGGCGACTGGAGGCATGTGTGAGTCAAGGAAATGTTTTCCATCGAAAATTGGAGAGAAGCTTTTTGCACAACACTTTTCTGATGTTTGTTTTCATCTCATATCGTTAAATAATTCCTTGGATTGAGCAGTTTGAAATGACTGTTTCTCTGGAATCTGAGAGAGGACATTTGGAAACACTCTTTAGAATGTTCTGAATAAGAAATAACTTCTGACAGAAACCAGAAGGAATTTTTCTGTGAAACATTTCTGTGTCACCTGAATTCTGCTCACACAGTTAAGCTTCTCTTTTCATTGAGCTGTATCATAACACTGTTTCTGTTTAGTCTGCAAAGGGATATTCTGGAGGGCTTTGATGCTTACGGTGAGAAAGGAAACGTCTTCAGATATAGACTGGAGAGAAACTTTCTGAGGAGCTGCTTTGTGATGTGTGCATTCCACTCACAGAAATGTACCTTTCTTCACCTAGAGAATTATGGAATTCCTTTTGGAGAAAAGCTACCAAGAGATATTTGGGAGTATAGTGATGGCTATGGTGAAAAAGGAAATATCCCCAGACAAAAACTGGAAAGAAGATTTCTGTGAAACTGCTTTGTGTTGGATATATTCATTAGTCTCGCATAGTTCAAACTCTAATTATATTACGCAGTTTGGAAACTCTGTCATGCACAGATCCAGGAAGGGACATTCAGGCCTATGGTGAAAGAGGAGATATCTTCAGATAAAAACTGGAAAGTAGCTTTGTGACGTATGCATTCCACTCAGGGAGTCATACCTCTTTTCTCACAAGCCAGTGTTTGAACAGTGTTCCTCTGAAACCGAAAAAGTGATATTTTGGAACGCATTGAGGACTCTGGAGAATAGTGAAATATACTGAAATAAAATTGTGGAAGAAGCCTTCCAAGAATCTGCTCTTGATATGTGCATTCACTTCACAGAGCTAATGCTTACTCTGTGTTGTCCAGTTTCGAAACTCTGTGTTTGAAGGATCTGTGAAGGGATATTTAGTGAAGCCTGGAGGCTTGTGGTGAGCGAAGAAACATCTTCCAATGAAACCTGCAGAGAATCGTTCTAAGCAATTGTTTCCCGATGTGTGTATTCGTCTCCTTGAGTTAAACCATTCTTTGGATTGAGCAGCTTCAAATCTCTGTTTTCATGGAATCTGACTTAGGACATTTGTGAACGATGCTTAGAATATGGAGAAAGAAATATCGTCAGGTACAATCCAGAAGTAAGCTTTCTGTGATACTGCTCTGTGTCATCTTAATTCCTCTCACACAGATAAGCCTCTCTTTTCATTGAGCACTTTTCTGGCCCTGTGTATGCTTAGCTTGTGATGGGATATTCCGGAGCACTTTGAGGCTAACGGTGAAAAAGGAAATATGTTCAGACTGAAACTGGAGAGAAGCTTTCTGAGGAACTGCTTCTTGCCATGTGCATTCCACTCACAGTGTTATACCTCACTTCTAATACAGCGTCGGGAAAACCCTGTTAGAGAAACAGGTACCAAGTGATATTCGGGAGCATGTTGATGCTGTTGATGAAAAGGAAATATCCTCAGAAAAAACTGGAAAGAAGTGATCTAGGAAACTACTCTGTGATATGTTTAATCATCTCACATAGATAAAGCTTTCTTTACATTATGCAGCTTGGAAACGGTCATGGACGCATCCACAAAGGGACCTTTGGGAGCACAATCTGGACTATGGTGAAAAAGGAAATATCTTCAAGTAAGAACTGGAAAGAAGATTTCTGTGAATCTGCTTTTTGCTATATTTATTCCACTCACATAGATGAAGCTTTCTTTACATTTCACAGCTTAGAAACACCCTTGTGGATGGATCTGTGAAGGGATATTTGGGATCACATTCAGGCCTATGGTGAAATAGGAAATATAGTCAGATGAAAATTGGAGACAAGCTTTCTGAGAAACTGCTTGGTGATGTACGCATTCCACTCATGGAGTTATAACTTTCTTCACATAAGGCACAGTTTGAACACTGTTCCTGGAAAACCAAAAGAGTGATATTCAGAGCACATTGAGGATTATGGCAAAAAGTGAAATGTCCAATAAAAAACAGAAAGAATCACCCGAAGAAACTGCTCTCTGACATGTCCATTCTATTCACAGGGTTAAAGCTTACTCTAAATTTCCCAGTTTGAAAGTCGGTCTTTGAGGGTTCTGTGAAGTGATCCTAACTGGCAACCTAAGGCCTGTGTGAGGCAAGTAAATGTCTTTCATTGAAAATCAGAGAGAAGCATTCTGCGCAATTCTTTCGTGAAATTTACATTCATCTCATAGAGCTAAATCATTCTTTGGATTGAGCAGTTTGAAATCACTGTTTCTGTGGAATCTGCGAAAGGACATTTGGAAACGCTCTTTGGAATATCCTGAAAAACAAAAAAACCTCAGAGAGAAACCAGAAGGAAGCTTTCTGTGAAACTACACTGTGTCACGTGAATTCCACTCACACAATTAAGCTTCTCTTTTCATTGAGCTGTATCATAACACTGTTTTTGTTTAGTCTACGAAGGGATATTCTGGAGGGCTTTGAGGCTTGTGGTGAGAAAGGAATCGTCTTCTGATAGAAACTGGAGATAAGCTTTCTGAGAAGCTGCTTTGTGATGTGTGCATTCCACTCACATAAATATACATTTCTTCTCCTAGAGGATTCTGGAATCAATTTTGGAGAAAAAGCTATGAAGAGATATTTGGTAGTACAGCAACGACTCTGGTGAAAAAGGAAATATCTTCAGACAAAAACTGGAAAGAAGATTTCTGTGAAACTGCTTTGTGTTAGATATACTTATTCATCTCACATAGTTAAAACTTTAATTATTTTACGCAGTTCAGAATCTCCGTCATGCACAAATCCGTGAAGGGACATTCGGGAGCACATACAGGCCTACGGTGAAACAGGAGATATCTTCAGATAAAAACTGGATAGAAGCTTTCTGAGAAACTATTTTCTGATATATGCATTCCTCTCAGGGAGTTATACCTCTTTTCTCCCAAGGCAGTGTTTGAACACTGTTCCTGTGAAACCGAAAAAGTGATATTTCGGAACGCATTGAGGACTATGGCGAATAGTGAAATATACTGAAATAAAATCGATGGAAGAAGCGTTCCTAGAATCTGCTCTCTGTTATGTGCTTTCATTTCAGAGAGTTAATGCTTAATCTAGGTTGCCCAGTTTCAACATTCTGTCTTTGAAGAATCTGTGAAGGGATATTTAGTGACATCCGGAGGCTTGTGGTGAGTGAGGAAACACGTTCCAATGGAACCTGCAGTGAAACGTTCTGAGCAACTGCTTTGTGATGTGTGTATTCGTCTCATAGAGGTAAACCATCTTTGAATTGAGAAGCTTGAAACTACTCTTTTAAAGGAATCAGAGGAAGGACATTTGGGAACAAGCCTTAGAATATGGGGAAAGAAATATCCTAAGGTAATATACAGAAGGAAGCTTTCTTTGAAACTGCTCTGTGTCATCTTAATTCCTCTCACTCAGTTCAGCCTCTCTTTTCATTGAGCAGTTTTCTATCCCCATGTATGTTTAGCTTGTGAAGTAATATTCGGGAGCACTTTGAGGCTAACAGTGAAAAAGGAAACATGTTCAGACTGATACTGGAGAGAAGCTTTCCGAGGAACTGCTTTGTGACGTGTGCATTCCAGTCACCGTGTTATACCTCTCTTCTCATACAGCACTGGGGAAACCCTTTTGGAGAAACAGTTACCAAGTGATATTCGGGAGCATGTTGATGCCGATGGTGAAGAGAGAAATAGCCTCAGACAAAAACTGGAAAGAAGCTTTCAAGGAAACTAGTGTGTGATATGTGTCATCATCTCACATAGATAAAGCTTTCTTTATATTAAGCAGCTTGGAAACTGTCATGGACGGGTCCACAAAGGAACCATCGGGACTACATTTTTTACTATGATGAGAAAGGAAATATCTTCAGACAAAAACTGGAAGGAAGCTTTCTGTGAATCTGCTTTTTGCAATATTTATTCATCTCACATATATGAAGCTTTCTTTACATTATGCAGCTTGGAAACTCCCTCGTGGATGGATCCACGAAGGGATATTTGGAATCACATTCGGTCCTGTGGTGAAATAGGAAATATAGTCAGATAAAAACTGGAGAGAAGCTTTCTGAGAAACTGCTTGGCGATGTGTGCATTCCATTCAAGGAGTTGTAACTTTCTTCTCATAAGGCACAGTTAGTACACTGTTCCTGTAAAACCCAAAGAGTAATACTGGGAGCACAATGAAGACTACGGCAAAAGGTGAAATGTCATCGAATGACAAACAGAAAGGAGCACTGGAAGAAATTGCTCTCTGACATGTCCATTCATTTCACAGGGTTAAACCTTACTCTATATTTCTCAGTTTGAAAGGCTGTGTTTAAAGGTTCTGTGAAGGGATAGTAAGTGACAACTGGAGGCCTGTGTGAGGAAAGGAAATGTCTTCTATTGAAAATTGGAGAGAAACTTTCTATGCAACCCTTTTGTGATGTTTGTATTCATCTCATAGATTTAAATCATTCTTTGGATTGAGCAGTTTGAAATCACTGTTTAAGTGGAATCTGAGAAAGGACATGTGGACATGCTCTTTAGAATATCCTGAAAAAGAAATAACCTCAGAGAGAAACCAGAAGGAAGCTTGCAATGTAACAGCTCTGTGTCACGTGAACTCCATTCACACAGTTAAGCTTCTCTTATCATTGCGCTTATCATAACACTCTTTTTGTTTAGTCTGCGAAGGGATATTCCGGAGAGCTTTGAGGCTTACAGTGAGAAAGGAAATGTCTTCAGATAGAAAGTGGAGACAAGCTTTCTGAGGAGCTGCTTTGTGACGTGTGCATTCCACTCACAGAAATATACCTTTCTTCTAATAGAGGATTCCAGAATCCCTTTTGGATAAAAAGCTACCAAGACATATTTGGGAGTATAGCGATGACCGTGGTGAGAAACGAAATATGCTCACATAAAAACTGGAAAGAAGATTTCTGTGAAACTGCTTTGTGTTACATATACTTATTCGTCTTGCATAGTTAAAACTTTTTAATGATATTACACAGTTTGGAAAGTCTGTCATGCACTGATCTGCCAAGGGACATTCAGGAGCACATTCAGGCATACAGTGAAAGAGGAGATATTGTCAGATAAAAACTGGATAGATGCTTTCTGGGAAACTACTTTGTGATGTGTGCATTCCACTCAGGGAGTTTTACCTCTTTTCTCACAAGGCAGTGTTAGAACACTGTTCCTGTGTAACCGAAAATGTGATATTTCAAAACGCATTGAGGACTATGGCAAATAGTGAAATACACAGAAATAAAATCGAAGAAGAAGCGTTCCAAGAATCTGCTCTCTGATATGTGCACTCACCTCATAGAGATAACGCTTACTCTATGTTGCCCACTTTTGAAACTCTGTCTTTGTAGAATCTGTGAAGGGATATTTAGTGACGCCCGGAGGCTTGTGGTGAGCGAAGAAATGCCTTCCGATGAAACCTGCAGAGAAACGTTCTGAGCCACTGCTTTTTGATGTGTGTATTCGTCTCATAGAGTTACATCTTTCTTTGAAATGAGCAGCTTGAAATCACTGTTTTTATGGAATCTGAGGAAAGACATTTGGGAACGATCATTAGAATATGGAGAAAGAAATATCTTCAGGAAAAATCCAGTAGGAAGCTTTCTGTGAAACTGTTCTGTCATCTTAATTACTCTCGCTCCGTTAAGCTTCTCATTTCATTGAGCAGTTCTCTAGCCCTGTGTATGTTTAGCGTGTGATGGGTTATTCGAGAGTACTTTGAGGCTAACAGTGAAAAGTAAACATGTTCAGACCGAAACTGGATAGCAGCTTTCTGAGGACCTGCTTTGTGACGTGTGCATTCCAGTCACAGTGTTATAGATCTCTTCTCATACAGCATAGGGGAAATCCCTTTGGAGAAAGAGGTCCCAAGTGATATTCGGGAGCATGCTCATTCCGATGACGAAAAGGGAAATAGCCTCTGAGAAAAACTGGAAACAAGCTTTCTAGAAAACTACTCTGTGATGTGTGCATTCCACTCACAGAAATATACCTTTCTTCTCATAAGGCACAGTTTGAACACTGTTCTGTAAAACCAAAAGAGTGATATTTGGAGCACATTCTGGACTATGGTGAAAAAGGAAATATCTTCAGATCAAAACTGGAAAGAAGCTTTCTGTGAATCTGCTTTTTGTTATGTTTCTTCATCCCACATAGATGTAGCTTTCTTTACATTACACAGCTTGGAAACTCAATCGTGGATGGATCCGTGAGGGGATATTTGAGATCACATTCGGGCCTATGGTGAAATAGGAAATATAGTCAGATAAAAACTGGAGAGAAGCATTCTGAGAAACTGCTTGGTGATATGTGCATTTCACTCAGGGGGTTATAACTTTCTTCTCCTAACGCACAGTGTGAACACTTTTTCTGTAAAACCAAAAGAGTAATATTTGGAGCCCATTGAAGATTATGGGAAAAAGTGAAATGTCGTCCAATAAAAAATAGAAAGGAGAACTTGAAAAACTGCTCTCTGACATATCCATTGTTTTCACAGGGTTAAAGCTTGCTCTACTTTTCCCAGTTTGAAAGTCAGTCCTGAGGTTTCTGAGAAAGGATAGTAAGTGGCAACCAGAGGCCTATGTTGAGCAAGGAAATGTCTTAAAATCAAAAATCTGAGAGAATCTTTCTGTGTATCTCTTTTGTAATGTTTGTATTCATCGTATAGCATTAAATGATTCTTTAGATTGAGCAATTTGAAATCACTGTTTCTGTGTAATCTGAGAAAGGGCATTTGGAAATGCTCTTTAGAATATCCTGAAAAAGAAATAACCTCAGAGAGAAACAGAAGGAAGCTTTCTGTGAAACTGCTCTGTGTCACGTGAATTTTGATCACACAGTTAAGCTTCTCTTTTCATAGAACAGTATCATAACACTGTTTTTGTTTTGTCTGCAAAGGGATATTCTGGAGCCCTTTGAGGCTTACAGTGAGAAAGGAAACGTCTTTGATAGAAAGTGGAGAGAAGCTGTTTGAGGAGCTGCTTTGTGACATGTGCGTTCCACTCACAGAAATATACCTTTCTTCTCATAGAGGATTCTGGAATACCTTTTGGAGAAAAAGCTACCAAGAGATATTTGGGAGTATAGGGACGACTATGGAGAAAAAGGAAATATTTGGACAAAAACTGGAAAGAATATTTCTGTGAAACTCCTTTCTCATAGATATATATTTTTATCTCGCATAGTTGAAATTTTTCTTATATTACACCGTTTGGCAACTCCGTCATGCACGTATCCATGAAGGGACATTCGGGAGCACATTCTGGTCTATGGTTAAAGAGGAGATATCTTCAGATAAAAACTGGATAGAAGCTTTCTGAGTAACTACTTTGTGATGTAAGGAAGGAACAGTCTGGATGGGGGAAAAGGAGGATTGTAGGGCAGGGGTGAGGGTACAGAGAGAGAAGGAATCCCTAGGTCATCCGACTGAACAGAAAGGAATAAAGACTCCTCTTTTTCAGGTTCCTGTGAGCTGGCATCCTTGGCCAGCATAACCTGGAATAAAGAACACTGGCTACACAAGTTGGGACGAGAGCGTAAGGCCCAAAAGCCTTGTATGTAATTAATTTCGGACCACTTCCCAGCAGCTGGCAGAAATTGCTGAGGTCGATCAGAACATTGCAGTCTAAGGTGCCCTCTGGTGGCCCCTGAGACTGACTGTCTAGTTTGTATTGGGGCCTCGCCACAGTGGAAAGAAAAATTAACCACTGTAAGGTTTTTAAATTGGCTAGGAGGCACCCTAAAGGAATGCCCTTTAGAAATTTGAACTGGGGGTTTCCCGTTTGTTTCCTCTTTATTTACACAATGGAGATCTCTGCCTGGCTTCAAAGCATCCTTTGAAATCACCAGAGACAGACTGGAGACTCTTGGAGCCAAGGCAGAGATTACCTTCAGGCGATGGACGTCTCTGTCCTAAACGGGTATCCCGAGCCACTTGGTGGCTCAAAAGTAGGCCTCGGACCTGCGCAGGATTTTTGGCTGAGGGAGGTAAAGAGGTGACAAGGGCACTTACCCCAGAGAGGCCATGAGAGTGAGGAAAGCAGGTCTCAGTTCCTGGTCCGTCTGTGGCATGGGAGCAGGAGGATGTTCCTCAACCCTTAGAGGCCTGAGGAGGGGTCTCCTCCCGGGTTCGGCACCAACTGATTTGTTTTTCAAAACCACCAGAGAGAGCACAAAAGAACCAGCAAGTAGGCAAGGCTAAAAGCAAAATTGCAAATTTATTTGGTCATCTAGCTCCAGAAAGGAAGGTGTGCAAGGTGAGGTCTGTCGGCCTCTGGCGAAGGAGGCCGAGAGAGTCACCCGATAGAGCTCTTGGGCGGAGTTCCTGATGCAGTCCCAACAAGAATGGGGGCTGAGGATGCCCACGCCCTGCTTCTACCGGGAGCAGCTTTTCTACTAGTGGAAGGGCAATAGGTGGGGCATGGACGTGTTGGGGAGGAGGAGGGGCTGCACAGGTGCCACGAGGTAAATCTTGGTCTCTTGGGTTGACATCACCTGGCGCATGCCTGATTGGTCTGCACCTTCCCGGGCGCTGGCTACATTTTTGCGCACAAGGGAAAAGTTAATGATGAAGAACTCGAAAGTGTGCCATCTTGCCTCCATTCGTCCAAACAAAAGCTTTCTGTGAAACTGCTCTGTGTCTTCTTAATTGCTATTGCTCAGTTAAGCCTATCCATTCATTGAGCAGTTTTCTGCTTCTCTTTTCAGAGAACAGTATCATATCACTGTCTTTGTTTAGTCTGCAAAGGGATATTCAGAAGATATATGCTCCCGAATATCCCTTGGCACATTTTGCTCCAAAACGATTTCCCCGACGCTGTATGAGATGACAATTATAACACTGTAAATGGAATGTACACGCCACAAAGCATTTCACAGAAACCGTCTCTCCACTTTTTATCTGACTATATTTGCTATTTCACCATAGGCCTCAATGTGATCCCAAATATCCCTTCACAAAACCATCCACGTGGGAGTTTCCAAGATGTGTAAAGAAAGCTTCATCTATGTGAGATGAATAAACATAGCAAAAAGCAGATTCACCGAAAGCTTCCTTCCAGTTTTTATCTGAAGATATTTCCTTTTTCACAATAGTCCAGAATGTGCTCACGAAGGTCCCTTCATGGATCCGTCCGTGACAGTTTCCAACCTGTGTAATGTAAAGAAAGCTTTATCTATGTGAGATGTTCATACATATCACACAGTAGTTTCCTAAAAAGCTTCTTTCCGGATTTTTTCTGAGGCTATTTGGCTTTTCACCATCAGCATCAACATGCTCCTGAATATCACTTGATACCTGTTTCTCCAAAATGTTTTCCCCGACGCTGTATGAGAAGACAGGTATATAGCACTGTGACTGCAATGCACACGTCACAAAGCAGTTCCTTGGAAAGCTTCTCTCCAGTTTCAGTCTGATCATATTTCCTTTTTCACCGTAAGCCTCAAAGAGCTCTCGAATATCCCATCACACGCTAAACATACACAGGGCTAGAAAAGGGAGGCTTAACTGAATGAGAGGAATTAAGATGACACAGAGCAGTTTCACAGAAAGCTTCCTACTGGATATTTACTGAGAATATTTCTTTCTCCATAATCTAAGGATCATTCCCAAATGTCCCTCCTCAGATTCCACAAAAACGGTGATTTCAAGCTGCTCAGTCAAAAGAATGGTTTAACTCCATGAGACGAATAGACATCGCAAAGCAGTTACTCAGAACTTTCTCTGCTGGTTGCATCGGAAGACGCTTTCTTGCTAATCACAAGCCTCTGGGCATCAATAACTATCCCTCACGGATTCTTCAAAGACAGAATTTTGAAACTGGACAACGTAGAGTAAACATTAACTCTGTGCAATGAATGCACATATCAGAGAGCAGATTCTTGGAACGCTTCTTCCTCGATTTTATTTCAGTATATTTCACTATTCGCCATAGTCCTCAATGGGCTCCGAAATATCACTTTTTTGGTTTCACAGGAACAGTGTTCAAACGCTGCCTTGTGTGAAAAGTGGTATAACGCTCTGAGTGGAATGCATATATCACAAAGTAGTTTTTCAGAAAGCATCTATCCAGTTTTATCTGAAGGTAACTCCTCTTTCACCATTGGCCTGAATGTGCTCCCCAATCTCCCTTCGAGGATCCATGCATGACGGAGTTTCCAAACTGCGTAATATAAGCAAAGTTTTAACTATGGGAGATGAATAAAGCAGATTCACAGAAATCTTCGTCCCAGATTTTCTCTAAGTATATTTGCTTTTTAACCATAACTGTCCCTGTACTCCCGAATGTCTTTTGTAGCTTTTTCTCAAAAAGAGATTCCAGAATCCTCTAGGAGAATAAAGGTGTATCTCTGTGATTGTAAAGCACACGTCTCAAAGCAGCTCCGCAGAAAGCTTCTCTCCAGTTTCTATCTAAAGACGTTTCCTTTCTCACCGTAAGCCTCAAAGCACTCCTGAATATCTGTTCGCAGACAAAACAAAACTGTGGTATGATACTGCTCAATGAAAAGAGAAGCTTAACTGTGTGAGCAGAATTCAGGTGAGACAGAGCAGTTTCATGGAATGTTTCTTTCTGCTTTCTATCTGAGGTTATTTCTTTTTCAGGATATTCTAAAGAGCGTTTTCAAATGTACTTTCTCAGATTCCACAGAAACAGTGATTTCAAACTACTCAATCCAAAGAATGATTTACCTCTATGAGATGAAAACAAACATCACAAAAGAGTTGTGCAGAAAGATTCCCTCCAATTTCCAATGGAGGACATTTCCTTGCTCGAAACAGACCTGCAGTTGCCAATTAATATCCCTTCGCAGAACCCTCAAAGAACGACATTCAAACTGGGAAATATAGAGTAAGTTTAATCCTGTGAAAAGAAAGGACATGCCAAAGAACAGTTTTTTCGAGTGCTTCTTTCTGTTTTTCGTTAGACGACATTTCACTTTTTGCCATAGTCTTGAATGTGCTCTGAATATCACTCTTTTGGTTTCACAGGAACAGTGTTCAAACTGTGCTTTATGAGAAGAAAGTTAAAGCTCCTGATTGGAATGCACACATTACCAAGCAGTTTCTCAGAAAGCTTCTCTCCAGTTTTTATCTGAGTATATTTCCTATTTCACCATAGGCCCAAATGTGATCCCAAATATCCCCTCGAAGATCCACCTACGAGGGAGATTCCAAGCTGTGTAATGTAAAGAAAGCTTCACCAATGTGAAATGAATAAACATAACAAAAAGCAGATTCAAAGAAAGCTTCTTCCTAGTTTTTATCTGAAGATATTTTCTTTTTCACCATATTCCAGAATGTGCTCATGAAGGTCCCTTCAAGGATCCGTCTATGACAGTTTCCAAGCTGGGAAATGTAAAGAAAGCTTTATCTATGTGAGATAATTACACATATTCCAGAATAGTTTCCTAGAAATCTTCTTTCCAGTTTTTGTCTGAGGACATTTCCTTTTTCACCATAGTGTCACTATACTCCTGAATATCTTTTGGTAGCTTTTTCTTCAAAAGAGATTCCAGAATCCTCTAGGAGAATAAAGGTGTATCTCTGTGATTGTAAAGCACACGTCTCAAAGCAGCTCCTCAGAAAGCTTCTTCCAGTTTCTATCTAAAGACGTTTCCTTTCTCACCATTAGCCTCAAAGCCCCAGAATATCCCTTCACAGACTAAATAAAACAGTGTTATGATACAGTGCAATGAAAAGAGAAGCTTAACTGTGTGAGCAGAATTCAGGTGAGACAGAGCAGTTTCACAGAAAGCTTCCTTCTGGTTTCTCTCTGAGGTTATTTCTTTTCCAGGATATTCTAAACAGCATTTCCAAATGTCCTTTCTCAGATTCCACAGAAACATTGTTTTCAATCTGCTGAATCCAAAGAATGATTCAATTCTATGAGACGAATACAAACCCCAAAAAAGGGTTGTGAAGAATAATTCTCTTCGATTTTCGATGGAAGATATTTCCTTGCCTCACACAGGCCTCCGGTGACCACATACTATCCCTTCGCAGTACCCTCAGAGACCGACTTTCAAACTGGAAAATGTAGAGTAAGTTTTCACCCTGTGAAAATAATGGACATGACAGAGAGCAGTTTCTTCGAGTGCTTCTTTCTGTTTTTTATTGGACGACATTTCACTTTTTTGCCATAGTCTTCATTGTGCTCCGAATATCACTATTTTGGTGTTACAGGAACAGTGTTCAAACTGTGCCTCATGAGAAGAAAGTTATAACTCCTTGAGTGGAATGCACACATTACCAAGCAGTTTCTCAGAAAGCTTCTCTCTAGTTTTTATCTGACTATATTTGCTATTTCACCATAGGCCCAAATGTGATTTCAAATATCCATTCTCGGATGAATCCACGAGGGAGTTTTCAAGCTGCATAATGTAAAGAAAGATTCATCTATGTGTGATGAATAAACAAAGCAAAAAGCAGATTCCCAGAAAGCTTCTTTCCAGTTTTTGTCTGAGGACATTTCCTTTTCACCATAGTCCAGAATGTGCTCATGAAGGTCCTTCAAGGATCCGTCATGACAGTTTCAAGCAGTGAAATGTAAAGAAAGCTTTATCTATGTGAGATAATTACACATATCACAGAATAGTTTCCTAGAAATCTTCTTTCCAGTTTTTGTCTGAGGACATTTCCTTTTTCACCATAGTGTCACTATACTCCTGAATATCTTTTGGTAGCTTTTTCTTCAAAAGGGATTCTGGAATCCTCTAAAAGAAGAAAGGTATATTTCTGTGACTGGAATGCACACGTCACAAAGCAGCTCCTCAGAAAGCTTCTCTCCAGTGTCTATCTGAAGATGTTTCCTTTCTCACCATTAGCCTCAAAGCCCCGCAGAATATCCCTTCACAGACTAAATAAAAACAGTGTTATGATACAGTGCAATGAAAAGAGAAGCTTAACTGTGAGAGCGGTATTAACGTGACACAGAGAAGTTTCACAGAAAGCTTCCTTCTGGTTTCTCTCTGAGGTTATTTCTTTTCCAGGATATTCTAAACAGCATTTCCAAATGTCCTTTCTCAGATTCCACAGAAACAGTGATTTCAATCTGCTCAATCCAAAGAATGATTTAATGCTATGAGATGAATACAAACCCCAAAAAAGAGTTGTGAAGAAAAATTCTCTCCGATTTTCGATGGAAGACATTTCCTTGCCTCACACAGGCCTCCGGTCGCCACTTACTATCCCTTCACAGTACCCTCAAAGACCGACTTTCAAACTGGGAAATGTAGAGTAAGCTTTCACCCTGTGAAAAGAATGGACATGTCAGAGAGCAGTTTCTTCGAGTGCTTCTTTCTGTTTTTTATTGGACGACATTTCACTTTTTTGCCATAGTCTTCATTGTGCTCCGAATATCACTCTTTTGGTTTTACAGGAACAGTGTTCAAACTGTGCCTCATGAGAAGAAAGTTATAACTCCCTGAGTGGAATGCACACATCACCAAGCAGTTTCTCAGAAAGCTTCTCCAGTTTTTATCTGACTATATTTGCTATTTCACCATAGGCCCAAATGTGATTTCAAATATCCATTCGCGGATGAATCCACGAGGGAGTTTTCAAGCTGCATAATGTAAAGAAAGATTCATCTATGTGAGATGAATAAACAAAGCAAAAAGCAGATTCCCAGAAAGCTTCTTTAAAAATTTTATCTGCAGATATTTCCTTTTTCACCATAGTCCTGGATGTGCTCCCAAATGTCCTTCCTCAGATTCCACAAAACAGTGATTTCAAGCTGCTCAATCCAAAGAATGATTTAACTCTATGAGATGATTACACATATCACAGAATATTTTCCTAGAAAGCATCTTTCCAGTTTTTGTCTGAGGCTATTTCCCTTTTCACCAATGGCATCAACATGCTCCCGAATATAACTTGGTACCTCTTTCTCCAAAAGCATTTCCCAGACGCTGCATGAGAAAAGAGGTATAACACTATGACTGGAATGCACACGTCACAAAGCAGTTCCTCAGAAAGCTTCTCTCCAGTTTTGGTCTGAACATATTTCTTTTTCACCATTTGTCTCAAAGTGCTCCTGAATATCCCATCACTCTCTAAACATACACCGGGTTAGAAAACTGCTCAATGAAAAGAGAAGCTTAACTGTGTGAGTGGAATTCATGTGACACAGAGCAGTTTCACAGAAAGCTTCCTTCTGGATTTTACCTGAGGATATTTCTTTCTCCATATTCTAAGGATCGTTCCCAAATGTCCTTCCTCAGATTCCACAAAAACAGTGATTTCAAGATCCTCAATCCAAAGAATGGTTTAACTCTAGGAGACGAATACAAACATCACAACACAGTTGCTCAGAACGTTTCTCTGCAGGTTTCATCAGAAGACGTTTCCTCGCTCACCACAAGCCTCCGGGCGTCACTAAATATCCTTCACAGATTCTTCAAAGACAGAGTTTGGAAACTGGGCAACATAGAGTAAGCATTAACTCTGTGAAGTGAATGCACATATCAGAGAGCAGATTCTTGGAATGCTTCTTCCTTGATTTTATTTCAGTATATTTCACTATTCGCCATAGTCCTCAATGCGTACTGAAATATCAGTTTTTTGGTTTCTGAGGAACAGTGTTCAAACACTACCTTGTAAGAAAAGAGGTAAAACTCCCTGAGTCAAATGCATACACCACAAACTAGTTTCTCAGAAAGCTTCTATCCAGTTTTTATCTGAAGATATCTCTTCTTTCACCGTAGGCCTGAATGTGCTCCCAAATGTACCTTCAGGGATGTGTGCATGACAGACTTTCCCAAGTGCGTAATATAATTAAAGTTTTAACCATGCAAGATGAAATAATATATCCAACACAAATCAGTTTCACAGAAATCTTCTTTCCAGTTTTTATGTGAGCATATTTCCTTTCTCACCATAGTCGTTGCTATACTCCCAAATATGTCTTGGTAGCTTTTTCTCTAAAAGGGACTCTGGAATCCTTTAGGAGAAGAAAAATATATTTCTGTGAGTGGAATGCACACGTCAAAAAGCAGCTCCTTGGAAAGCTTCTCTCCAGTTTCTATCTGAAGAGGTTTTCTTTCTCACTGTAAGCCTCAAAGCCCTCCAGAACATCCTTTGCAGACTAAACAAAAAGAGTTTTCTGATACAGCTCGATGAAAAGAGAAGCTTAACTGTGTGAGTGGAATTCATGTGACACAGAGCAGTTTCACAGCAAGCTTCCTTCTGGTTTCTCTCTGAGGTTATTTCTTTTTCAGGATATTCTAAAGAGCGTTTCCAAATGTCCTTTCTCAGATTCCACTTAAACAGTGATTTCAAACTGCTCAATCCAAAGAATGATTTAACTCTATGAGATGAATACAAACATCACAAAGTGTTGCAGAAAGCTTCTCTCCAATTTTCGATGGAAGACATTTCCTTTCCTTACACAGGCCCTTGGTTGTAACTTACTATCCCTTCACAGAACCCTCAAACACAGCCTTTCAAACTGAGAAATACAGAGTAAGTTTTAACGCTGTGAAAAGAATGGACATGTAAGAGAGCAGTTTCTTCGAGTGCTTCTTTCTGTTTTTATTTGATGACATTTCACTTTTGCCATAGTCTTCAATGTGCTCTGAATATCACTCTTTGGTTTTTACAGGAACAGTGTACTAACTGTGCCTTATGAGAAGAAAGTAACAACTCCTGAGTGGAATGCGCACATCACCAAGCAGTTTCTCAGTAAGCTTCTCTCCAGTTTTTATTTGACTATATTTCCTCTTTCACCATAGGCCAGAATGGGATCCCAAATAACCCTTTATGGATCCATCCATGAGGGAGTTTCCGAGCTGCGTGATGTAAAGGAAACTTCATCTATGTGACATAAATAAACATAGCAAAAAGGAGATTCACAGAAACCTTCTTTCCAGTTTTTATCTGAAGATATTTCCTTCTTCACCATAGTCCAGAATGTGCTCTGGAACATTCCTTGATGGATCCGTCCGTGACAGTTTCCAAGCTACATAATATAAGGAAAGCTTTATCTATGTGACATGATTACAGATATCACAGAGTAGTTTCCTAGAAAGCTTCTTCCCAGTTTTCGTCTGAGGTTATTTCTCTTTTCACCATCGGCATCAACATGCTTCCGAATATCATCTGGTACCTGTTTCTCCAAAAGGGTTTCCCCGATGCTGTATGAGAAGAGAGGTATTAACACTGTGACTGGAATGCACATGTCCCCAAGCATTTCCCTGGAAAGCTTCTCTCCAATTTCGGTCTGAACATATTTTCTTTTTTCCCGTAAGCCTCAAAGTGCTCCCAAATACCCATCACGTGCTAAACATACACAGGGCTAAAAAACTGCTCAATGAAAAGAGAGGCTTATCTCAGTGAGAGGAATTAAGACAATACAGATCAGTTTCACAAAAAGCTTCCTTCTGTATTTTAGCTGAGGATATTTCTTTCTCCATATTCTAAGGATCGTTCCCAAACGTCCTTCCTCAGATGGCACAAAAACAGTGATTTCAAGCCGATCAATCCAAAAATGATTTAATTCTATGAGACGAATGCACACATCGCAAAGCAGTTGCTCAGAACGTTTCTCTGCTGGTTTCATCAGAAGACGTTTCCTCGCTAACTACAAGCCTCTCAGTGTCACTAAATATCCCTTCACAGATCCTTCAAAGACAGAGGTTCGAAACTGGGCAACATAGAGTAAGCATTAACTCTGTTAAGTCAATGCACATATCAGAGAGCAGATTCTTGGAATGCTTCTTCCTCGTATTTATTTCAGTTTATTCCGCTACTGGCCATAGTCCTCAATGTGAACAGAAATATCACTTTTACGGTTTCTCAGAAACAGTGCTCAAACACTGTGTTGTGAGAAAAGAGGTATAACTCCCTGAGTGGAATGCATACATCACAAATTAGTTACTCAGCAAGCTTCTATTCGTTTTTTATCTCAAGATATCTCCTCTTTAACTGTAGGCCTGAATATGCTCCCAAATTTCCCTTCGTGGATCCATGCATGATGGAGTTTCCAAACTATGTAATATAAGAAAAGTTTTAACTATGTGAGATAAAAAATAAATCTAACACAAAGGAGTTTCATAGAAATATTCTTTCCACTTTTTGTCCGAGGATATTTCCTTTCTCTCCTTAGCTGTCCCTGTACTCCTGAATGTCTCTTGGTAGCTTTTTCTGCAAAAGGCATTCCGGAATCCTCCATGAGAAGAAAGGTATATTTCTGTGAGTGGAATGCACATGTGACAAAGCAGCTCCTCAAAAAGCTTCTCTCCACTTTCTATCTAAAGACGTTTCCTTTCTCACCGAAAGCCTCAAGGGGCTCCAGAATATCCCATTGGAGACTAAAGAAAAGCAGTGTTATGATACTGCTCTATGAAAAGGGAAGCTTAAATGTGTGAGAAGAATTCACGTGACACAGAGCAGTTTCACAGAAAGCTTCCTTGTGGTTTCTCTCTGAGTTTATTTCTTTTTCAGGATATTCTCAAGAGCATTTCCAAATGTCCTTTCTCAGATACCACAGAAACAGTTATTTCAAAGTGCTCAATCCAAAGAGTGATTTAACGCTATGAGATGAATACAAACATCACAAAAGAGTTGCACAGAAAGATTCTCTCCGATTTTTGATGGAAGACATTTCCTTGCTCGACCCAGGCCTTTGGTTGCCACTTACAATCCCTTCGCAGAAACGTCAAAACAGACTTTCAAACTGGTAAAGGTAGAATAAGCTTTAACACAGAAGAAAGAATGGACATGTCAGAGAGCAGTTTCACAGAAAGCTTCTTTCCAGTTTTTGTCTGAGGATATTTCCTTTTCACCATAGTCCAGAATGTGCTCCAAATATAACACTTTTGGTTTTACAGAAACAGTGTTCAAACTGTGCCTTATGAGAAAAAAGTTATAACTCTCTGAGTGGAATGCACACATCACCACACAGTTTCTCAGAAAGCTTCTCTCCAGTTTTTATCTGACTATATTTCCTATTTCACAATAGGCCTGAGTGTGATCCCAAATATCCCTTCGTGAATCCATCCACGAGGGAGATTCCAAGCCGTGTAATGTAAAGAAAGCTTCAGGTATGTGAAATGAATAAACATAACAAAAAGCAGATTCACAGAAACCTTCTTTGTAGTTTTTATCTGAAGATATTTCCTTTTTCACCGTAGTCCAGAATGTGTTCCCGAAGGTGCCTTCGTGGATCCGTCCATGACAGTTTCCAAGCTGTGTAATGTAAAGAAACCTTTATATATGTGAGATGATTACAGATATCACAGAGCAATTTCCCAGAGAGTTCTTTCCAGTTTTTGTCTGAGGCTATTTCCCTCTCAACCATCAGCATCAACATGCTCCCATATATCACCTGGTGTCTGTTTCTCCAAAAAGGTTTCCCTGACGCTGTATGAGAAGAGAGGTATAACACTGTGACTGGAATGCACACGTCACAAAGCAGTTCCTCGGAAAGCTTCTCTCCAGTTTCAGTCTGAACATATTTGTTTTTCACCATTAGCCTCAAAGTGCTCCAGAATATCCCATCACACGCTAAACATACACAGGGTTAGAAAACTGCTCAATGAAAAGAGAGGCTTATCTGAGTGAGAGGAATTAAGATGACACAGAGCAGTTTCACAGAAAGCTTCCTTCTGGATTTTACCTGAGGATATTTCTTTCTCCATATTCTAAGGATCGTTCCCAAATGTCCTTCCTCAGATTCCACAAAAACAGTGATTTCAAGCTGCTCAATTCAAAGAATGGTTTAACTCTATGAGATGAATGCACACATCGCATAGCAGTTGCTCAGAATATCTCTCTGCAGGTTTCATTGGAAGGCGTTTCCTGGCTCACCACAAACCTCCGGGTGTCACCAAATATTCCTTCACAGATTTTTCAAAGACAGAGCTTCAAAACTGGACAACATAGAGTAGCATTAACCCTGTGAAGTGAATGTACATATAGGAGAGCAGATTCTTGGCACACTTCTTCATTGATTTTATTTCAGTATATTTCACTATTCGCCATAGTACTCTATATGCCCTGAAATATCTCTTATTCGGTTTCACAGGAACAGTGCTCTAACACGGCACTGTGACAAAAGAGGTATAAGTCTCTGAGTGGAATGCATACACCAAAAGGAGTTTATCATAAAGCTTCTATCTTGTTTTCATCTGAAGATATCTCCTTTTTCACCATTGGCCTGAATGTGGTCCCGAATATCCCATCACAAATCCATCCACGAGGGAGTTTCAAGCTGTGTAATGTAAAGAAAGCTTTATCTATGTGAGATGAATAAGTATATCAAACACAAAGCAGTTTCACAGAAATCTTCTTTCCGGTTTTTGTCTGACGATATTTCCTTTTTCACCATATCCGTCCCTATACTCCCGAATGTCTCTTGGTAGCTTTTTCTTCAAAAGGAGTTACGGAATCCTCTATGAAAAGAACGGTATATTTCTTTGAGTGGAATGCACATGTCAAAAGGCAGCTCCACAGAAAGCTGCTCTACAGTTTCTGTCTAAAAATGTGTCCTTTCTCACCATAAGCCTCGAAACGCTCCAGAATATCCCTTTGCAGACTAAACTAAAACAGTGTTATGATACTGATCAATGAAAAGATAAGCTTAACTGTGTGAGTGGAATTCATGTGACACAGAGTAGTTTCACAGAAAGCTTCCTTTTGGACTCTCTTTGAGATTATTTCTTTTTCAGGGTATTCTAAAGAAAGTTTCCAAATGTTCTTTCTCAGATTCCACAGAAGCAGTGATTTCAAACTGCTCAATACAAAGAATGATTGAACTCTCTGAGATGAATGCAAACATCACAAAAGTGTTGCCCAGAAAGCTTCTCTCAAATTTTCGATGGAAGATATTACCTTGCCTCACTCAGTCCTCTGGTTACCAATGACAATCCCTTTGCAGAACCCTCAAAGACGAACTTTCAAACTCGGAAATGTAGAGAAAGCTTTAACCAAGTGAAAAGAATGGTCATGTCAGAGAGCAGTTTCTTTGAGTGCTTCTTTCTATTTTTTATTGGACGACATTTCACCTTTTGCCATAGTCTTCCATGTGCTCTGAATATCAGTCTTTTGGTTTTACCAGAACAGTGTTCAAACTGTACCTTATGAGAAGAAAGTTATAACTCCTGGAGGGGAATGCACACATCACCAAGCATTTTCTCAGAAAACTTCGCTCCAGTTTTTATGACTATATTTGCTATTTCACCATAGGCCCGAATGTGATCCTAAATATCCCTTCGCGGATCCATCCATGAGGGAGGTTCCAAGCTGTGTAATGTAACGAAAGCTTCATCTCTGTGAGATGAATAAACACAGCAAAAAGCAGATTCAAGGAAAGCTTCTTTCCACTTTTTATCAGAAGATATTTCCTTCTTCACCATAGTCTTGAATATGCTCCCGAAGGTTTCTTCCTGGATCCGTCCATGAATTTCCAAGCTGCGTAATATAAAGAAAGCTTTATCTATCTGAGATGATTATACTTATTGCAGAGTAGTTTCCTAGAAAGCTTCTTTACAGTTTTTGTCTGAGTCTATTTCCCTTTTCACCATTGGCATCAACATGCTCCCAAATATCACTTGGTACCTGATGCTCCGAAAAGATTTCCCCGACGCTTTATGAGACGAGTGGTATAGCACTGAGAGTGGAAAGCACACGTCACAAAGCAGTTTCTCAGAAACCTTCTCACCAGTATTTATCTGACTATATTGGCTATTTCACCATAGGCCTCAATGTGATCCCAAATATCCCATCACAAATCCATCCACGAGGGAGTTTCCAAGCTGAGTAATGTAAAGAAAGCTTCATCTATGTGAAATGAATAAACATAACAAAAACCAGATTCACAGAAAGCTTTCTTCCAGTTTTTATCTGAAGATATTGCCTTTTTCACCATAGTCCTGAATGTGCTCCCAAAGGTCCCTTCGTGGTTAAGTCTATGACAGTTCCCAAGCTGTGTAATGTAAAGAAAGCTTTATCTGTGTGACATGATTACACATACCACAGAGTAGTTTCCTAGAAAGCTTCTTTCCAGTATTTGTCTGAGGCTATTTCACTTTTCACCATTGGCATCAACATGCTCCCGAATATCACTTGGTACCTGTTTCTCGAAAAAGGGTTTCCCCAAGGCTGTATGAGAAGAGAGGTATAACACTGTGATTGGAAAACACACGTCACAAAGCAGTTCCTCAGAAATCTTCTCTCCAGTTTCGGTCTCATCATATTTCCTTTTTCATCGTAATCCTCAAAGTGCTCCCGAAAATCCCATCACACGCAAAACATACACAGGGCTAGAAAACTGCTCAATGAAAACGGAAGCTTAACTGAGCGAGAAGAATTAAGATGACACAGAACAGTTTCCCAGAAATGTTCCTACTGGATTTTCCTGAGGATTATTCTTTCTCCATATTGTAGGGATCGTTCCCAAATGTCCTTCCTCAGATTCAACAAAAGCAGTGATTTCATGCTGTTCAATCCAATGAATGTTTTAACTCTAGCAGATGAATACACACATCGCAAAGCAGTTGCTCAGAACGATTCTCTGCAGGTTTCATCAGAAGACATTTCCTCGCTCACCACAAGCCTCTGGGCATCACTAAATATCCCTTCACAGATTCTACAAAGACGGAGTTTCTGAACTGGGCAACATAGAGTAAGCATTAGCTCTGTGAAGTGAAAGCACATATCAGAGACCAGATTCTTGGAACGCTTCTTCCTGGATTTTATTTCAGTATATTTCACTATTCGCCATAGTCCTCAATGCGATGCGAAATATCACTTTTTTCGTTTCACAGGAACAGTGTTCAAATGCTGCCTTGTGAGAAAAGAGGTATAAATCTCTGAGTGGAATGCATATGTCACAAAGTAGTTTTTCAGAAGGCGTCTATCCAGTTTTATCTGAAGATATCAACTCCTTCACCGTTGGCATGAATGTACTCCCCAATGACCCTTCGAGGATCCACTCATGACAGAGTTTCCAAACTCTGTAATAAAAGAAAAGTTTTAATTATGCAATATTATTAAATACATCTAACACAAAGCAGTTTCACAGAAATCTTCTTTCCAGTTTTGTCTGAGGCTATTTCACTTTTCACCATTGGCATCAACATGCTCCCGAATATCACTTGGTACCTGTTTCTCCAAAAGGGTTTCCCCAAGGCTGTATGAGAAGAGAGGTATAACACTGTGACTGGAATGAACACGTCACAAAGCACCTCCTCAGAAAGCTTCTCTCCAGTTTCTATCTAAAGATGTTTCCTTTCTCACCATAAGCCTCAAATCACTCCTGAATATCCCTTCACAGGCAAAAGAAAAACAGTGGCATGATACTGCTCAATGAAAAGAGAAGCTCAACTCTCTGAGCGGAATTGATAAGACACATAGCACTTTCACAGAAAGCTTCCTTCTGGTTTCTCTCTGAGGTTATTTCTTTTTCAGGATATTCTAAAGAGCGTTTCCAAATGTCCTTTCTCAGATTAGACAGAAACAGTGATTTCAAACTGCTCTATCCAAAGAATGATTTAACTCTATGAGATGAATACAAACATCACAAAAGAGTTGCGCAGAAAACTTCTCTCCAATTTTCGGTGGAAGACATTTCCTTGCCTCACCCAGACCTCCAGTCGCCACTAACTATTTGTTTGCACAACCCTTAAAGACTGACCTTCAAACTGGGAAATGTAGAGTAAGCTTTAACCCTGTGAAAATAATGGACATGTCAGAGAGCAGTTTTTTAGAGTGCTTCTTTTTGTTTTTTATTTGACGAGAATTCAATTTTTGCCATAGTCTTCAATATGCTCTGAATATCACTCTTTTGGTTTTACAGGAACACGGTTCAAACTGTGCCTTATGAGAAGAAAGTTACAACTCCCTGAGTAGAATGCACACGTCATCAATCAGTTTCTCAGAAAGATTCTCTCCAGTTTTTATCTGACTATATTTCCTATTTCACCATAGGCCCAAATGTGATCCCAAATATCCTTCAGAGATCCTTCAAAGACAGAGTTTCAAACTGGGCAACATAGAGTAAGCATTAACTCTGTGAAGTGAATGCACATATCAGAAAGCAGATTCACAGAGAGCTTCCTTCTAGGTTTTATCTGAAGATAGTCCCTTTTTCACCTTATTCCAGAATGTGCTCCTGCAGGTCCCTTCTTGGATCCCTCCATGACAGTTTCCAAGCTGCATAATGTAAAGAAAGCTTTATCTATGTGGTTAAAGATACATTTATCTAGATGATTACAAATATCACACTGTAGTTTCCTAGAAAGCTTCTTTCCAGTTTTTCTCTGAGGCTATATCCCTTTCCACCATCAGCATGAAAATGCTCCCAAATATCACTTGGCACGTGTTTCTCCAAAAGGGTTTCCCCGACACAATATGAGAAGAGATGTATAACACTGTGACTGGAATGCACAGGTCACAAAGCAGTTTCTCAGAAAGCTTCTCTCCAGTTTTATCTGAAGATATTTCCTTTTCACCATAGGCCTGAATGTGATCCCAAATATCCCATCACACGCTAAACATACACAGGGTTAGAAAATTGCTCAATGAAAAGAGAGGCTTATCTGAGTGAGAGGAATTAAGATGACACAGAGCAGTTTCACAGAAAGGTTCCTTCTGGATTTTACCTGAGGATATTTCTCTCTCCATATTCTAAGGATCATTCCCAAATGTCCTTCCTCAGATTCCACAAAAACAGTGATTTCAAGCTGCTCAATCCAAAGAATGGTTTAAATCTCGGAGGCAAATACACACATCACAAAGCAGTTGCTCAGAACGATTCACTGCAGGTTTCATCGGAAGAAGTTTCCTCGCTCACCAGAAGCCTCCAGGCGTCACTAAATATCCTTTCAGAGATCCTTCAAAGACAGAGTTTCAAAACTGGGCAACATAGAGTAAGCAATATCTCTGTGAAGTGAATGCACATATCAGAAAGCAGATTCTTGGAACGCATCTTCCTTGATTTTTTATCATTATATTTCAGTACTCGCCACAGTCCTCAATGTGTACCAAAATATCACTTTTTCAGTTTCACAGGAACAGTGTTCTAACACTGCCTTGTGAGAAAAGTCGTATAACTCCCTGATTGGAATGCATACATCACAAAGTAGTTTCTCAGAAAGCTTCCCTCCAGTTTTATCTGAAGATATTTCCTTTTCACCATAGGCCTGAATGTGATCCCAAATATCCTTCAGACTAAACAAAAACAGTGTTATGATACAGCTCAATGAAAAGAGAAGCTTAACTGTGTGAGCAGAATTCACATGACACAGAGCAGTTTCACAGAAAGCTTCCTTCTGGTTTCTCTCTGAAATTCTTTCTTTTTCAGGATATTCTAAAGAGCGTTTCCAAATGTCCTTTCTCAGATTCTACAGAAACAGTGATTTCAAACTGCTCAATCCAAAGAATGATTTAACTCTATGAGATGAATACAAACATCACAAAAGAGTTGCGCAGAAAGCTTCTCTCCGATTTTTGATTTAAGACATTTCCTTGCCTCACACAAGCCTCCAGTTGCCACTTACTATCCTTCGCAGAACCCTCAAAGACCGACTTGCAAACTGGGAAATGAAGAGTAAGCTTTAACCCTGTGAAAAGAATGCACATGTGAGAGAGCATTTTCTTCGAGTGCTTTTTTGTTTTTTATTTGACGACATTTCACTTTTTGCCATAGATTTCAATGTACTCCAAATATCACTCTTTTGGTTTTACAGAAACAGTGTTCAAACGGTGCCTTATGAGAAGAAAGTTATAATTCCCTGAGTGGAATGCACACGACACCAAGCAGTTTCTGAGAAAGCTTCTCTCCAGTTTTAATCTGACTACATTTCCTCTTTCACCATAGGCCCGAATGTGATCCCAAATATCCCTTCATGGCTCAATCCACGAGGGAGTTTCCAAGCTGTGTAACGTAAAGGAAACTTCATCTATGTGAGATGAATAAACATAGCTAAAAACACATTCACTGAAAGCTTCTTCCAGTTTTATCTGAAGATATTTCCTTCTTCACCATAGTCCTGAATGTAGTCCCGAAAGTCCCTTCGGGGATCCGTGCATGACAGTCTCCAAGCTGTGTAATGTAAAGAAAACTTTACATATGTGCAATGGTTACATATAACAGAGTAGTTTATTAGAAAGCTTCTTTTCAGTTTATGTCTGAGGCTACTTCCCTTTTCACTATCGGCATCAACATGCTTCCAAATATCACATGGTGCCTGTTTCTTCAAAAGGGTTTCCCCAACGCTGTATGAGAAGAGAGGTATAACACTGTGACTGGAATATTCAGGAGCTCTTTGAGGCTTACAGTGAGAAAGAAACGTCTTTATATCGGAAGTGGAGAGCAGCTTTCTGAGGAGCTGCTTTGTGACATGTGCGTTCCACTCACAGAAACACACCTTTATTCTCATAGAGGATTCCAGAATGTCTTTTGGAGTAAAAGCTACTAAGAGATATTTGGGAGTACAGCGACGACTATGGTGAAAAAGGAAATATCCTCAGACAAAAACTGGAAAGAAGATTTCTGTGAAACTCCTTTGTGTTAGATATATTTTTTTATCTCGTATAATTAAAACTTTACTTACATTATGCAGTTTGGAAACTCCCTCATGCACGGATCTGCAAAGGGACGTTTGGGAGCACATTCAGTCCTATGATTAAAGAGGACATGTCTTCAGATAAAAGCTGGATAGAAGCTTGCTGAGTAACTCCTTTGTGATGTACAAATTCAACTCAGGGAGTTATACCTCTTTTCTCAAAAGGCCGTATTTGAACACTATTCCTCTGAAACCGTAAAAGTGATATATCGGAACGCATTGAGGACTATGGCGAAGAGTGAAATATAGTGAAATAAAATCGAGGAAGAAGCTTTCCATGAATCTGCTCTCTGATATGTGCATTCAATTCACAGTGCTAACGCTTACTCTATGTTGCCCAGTTTTGAAAGTTTGTTTTTGAAGAATCTGTGAAGGGATATTTAGTGACGCCCGGAGCCTTGTGGTGAGCCAGGAAACGTGTTCCGATGAAACCTGCAGAGAAACGTTCTGAGCAACCGCTTTGTGATGTGTGTATTCATCTCATAGAGTTAAACCATTCTTTCAATTGAGCAGCTTGAAATCACTGGTTTTGTGGAATCTGAGGAAGGACATTTGGGAACGATCCTTAGAATATGGAGAAAGAAATATCCTCAGGTAAAATCCAGAAGGAAGCTGATTTGTTTTTCTAAGACCACCAGAGAGAGCACGAAACAACCAGCGAGTAGGCAAGGTTAAAAGCAAAACTGCAAATTTATTCTTTGGTCATCTAGCTTCAGTGAAGGTGTGCAAGGTGAGGTCTGTCGGCCTTCAGCAAAGGAGGCGGAGAGCATCTCTGACTACAGCTCTTGGGTGGAATTCCTGTTGCAGTCCCAAAAAGAATGTGGGCTGAGGAAGCCCCGACCGCGCGTCTGACGGGAGTGGCTTTTCTAGGAGTGAAAGGGCAATAGTTGGGGCATGGACGTCTCAGGGAGGGTGAGGGGCTCCACAGGTGCCACCAGGTAAATCTTGGTCTCTTCGGATTGACATCACCTGGCGCATGCCTGATTGGTCTGTACCTTCCTGGGCGCCGGCTACATTTTTGTGCCCATGGGAAAAGTTGATGATGAAGAACCCGGAAGTGTGCCATCTTGCCTCCGTTCGTCTAAACAGTACAAACTTTTATTGATAATAGTGATAAGGGGGCGCCGTGATCTGTCTGGCTACCTCCTGCTGCTAAGGGGCGTCATTAAGGTCAGAACCTATGGTTGGTATTTGGACCTATGGATGAAGAAGCATTTGGTTGAAGGTGCTGCGAGTGATTTCTTGAATCTTGGCACAGAGAAATTTGATCAAAATGGGGGCAAAACATAAAATAAGGCACAGTATTACTAGAAGAATGAGGAATGGAAGCATTATTGGAAGGATAGTCCTGGCAAGGCTGGGGAGTACGAGATAGTTAAGAAAATTTAGTAAGTTTGAGGCGAGTGGGGGAAAGCCAAACTGATTTCCCCGATTGCTTTCAGTAGGGGCACTTTTTAGCTGGGAATGAGGAATGAGTGCGCAAAGTAGTTGTTGGCCAGGCAGCAATTAAGGAGTGGAGTTTTTCGTGGAGTAGATGGCTTTTCGTCCACTCCTACTACAGAGATATTGGATGGAAGGCAAGGTCCAGAGAAGGACGGCAAAACAGAAGAAGTAGCCCGACTGTCGATTAAAAAAATTGTCTTACCCACTACCAGAAGATTTACCTGCTGCTCGGCGAGGGTGTTGGAGGTCCCCAATTCTCGACACCTTCAGTTGTCATCTTCCAAATGTAGGAGCTGGAAGGAGCTCCCAGAATCCTGGGAAAGGGGGTCACGTTGAGACGTGGCACCTGTTCTCAGGGTGGGGCAATCAGACTTCCAGTGTCCTTCCTGTTGGCAAGCAGGGCAGGGGATTGCTAGTGGACGAGGATTAGGACCATTCACTGACCCAATGTCCTGACACCTTGCACTTGTATCAAGGCTGCATTGTGGCTTGGGGACCTCGTGGACACTTGTTGGCATAGTGTCCTGCCTTGCCGCACTTACATCAGGCTCCTTTTGTAGCCTTGGAGTCTGCGGGGTGTGTGCTCTCTGGTCTGGGGTTATGACTGGGCTGTAAAGCCTCTGCTAGGAGCTGCACCTTCTGTTCAAGGCGAGCCTGCTGCTTTGCCCAGCTGTCTCCTCTCTGGAGTAATAGAGATTAAAGGCTAATTTAACTAGGTCTTGTATTGATGTCCGAGGACCATCCTCTACTTTTTGAAGTTTTTACGAATGTCAGGATCTGATTGAGAAATGAAATAAGATGCCAAAATTGTGGTCCCTGTGGGGGAGGCCGGATCTAACCGGTGTATTGGGTTAGAACCTCAGTCAGCCTATTTAAGAATGTGGCTGGATTTTCTTCCAGTTCTTTTAATTTGTTAAAATTTAGTTTTGTTTGAGGCTGCTTGCATACCAGTCAACAAACACTGGACCATTATATCTCGCCTATGGCGCCCAGGCTGGCCTACTTGGTAGTCACAGTCTGGGTCTGCCGAGGGGACGGCTTGCTCCTCTAGTGGAATGGCGGCATCAGTTAAATGTAATTGTTTGGCGTGCTGCCTGGCGGCTGCTAAGATGCACCTTACTCCTCAGGGTTTAGGGTAGAAGTTAGGATCACCTGGAGGTCATGCCAAGTTAAGTCATAGGCCTGATAAAGATATCTAAATTTCTTTATGTATATGGTAGAATTAGCTGAGAAATCACCTAAACGCTTCTCAATTTTGGAAAGGTTGGCCAGTGAAAAAGAGACATGTACTGTGACTACACCCTCTACCCCAGCTACCTCTCCCAAAGTTTCTAACACTGTAGGAGGGTGTGAGTCAGGAATGGGGGCATCAGAAGGGCACTTAGAGCAGGTGTGGGCAGAAACAGGGGCCTGAAAACAGCCAGTTGGGGGCCCCGAAGGAGGCACGGGACTGAATGGATTACTGGTAGATAAAGATGAGGAAGGAAGTGTCTGGACTGGGAAAGAAAGAAGAGTGTAGGGCGGGGGTGAGGGTACAGACAGAAGGAAATCCCAGGTCCTCCGGCTGAACAGAAAGGAATAAATACTCCTCTTTTTCGGGTTCCTGTGAGCCGGCGTCCTTGGCCAGCATAACCTGGACCAAAGAACACCGGCTACACAAGTCGGGACGAGAGAGTAGGGCCCAAAAGCCTTGTATGTAATTAATTTCAGACCAGTTGCCTAGCAGCTGCCAGAAATTGCTGAGGTCGATGTGAACATTCCAGTCTAAGGTGTCCTCTGGTGGCCACTGAGACTGATTGTCTAGTTTGTATTGGGGCCACATGACAGTGGAAAGAAAAATTGACTGCTGTAAGGTTTTTAAATTGGCTAGGAGGCACCCTAAAGGGGTGCTCTTTAGAAATTTGAACTGGGGGTTTTCCATTAGTTTCCTCTTCATTTACGCAATGGAGATCTCTGCCTGACTTCAAAGCGTCCTTTGAAATCACCAGAGACAGACTGGAGGCTCTTGGAGCCAAGGTGGAGATTACCTTCATGCGATGGACGTCTCTGCCCTGAATGGGTCTCCCGAGCCACTTGGTGGCTCAAAAGTAGGCTTCAGACCTGCCCAGGATTTTTGGCCGAGGGAGGTAAAGAGGAGACAAGGGCATTTACCCCAGAGAGGCCGTCAGAGTGAGGAAAGCGGGTCTCAAGTCCTGGTCTGTCTGCGGCGTGTGAGCAGGAGGACATTCCTCAACCCTTAGAGTCCTGAGGAGGGGTCTCCTCCCGGGTTCAGCACCAACTGATTTGTTTTTCTAAGACCAACACGGAGAGCACAAAAGAACCAGCGAGTAGGCAAGGCTAATAGCAAAACTGCAAATTTAATCGTTGGTCATCTAGCGTCAGAGAAGAAGGTGTGCAAGGTGAGGTCTGTCGGCCTCTGGCAAAGGAGGCTGAGAGATTCGACCAATAGAGATCGCGGTCGGAGTTCCTGATGCAGTCCCAACAAGAATGGGGACTGAGGAAGCCCGCGCCATGCGTCTACCGGGATTGGCTTTTCTAGAAGTGGAAGGGCAATAGGTGGGGCACGGACGTGTTGGGGAGGAGGAGGGGCTCCACAGGGTCCACCAGGTAAATCTTGGTCTCTTCGGATTGACATCAGCTGGCGCATGCCTGATTGGTCTGCACCTTCCTGGGCACCGTCTACATTTTTGCGCACACGGGAAAAATTGATGATGAAGAACCTGGAAGTGCGCCATCTTTCCTCCATTTGTCCAAACAGAAGCTTTCTGTGAAACTGCTCTGTGTCGTCTTAATTCCTCTCACTCAGTTAAGCCTATCTTTTCATTGCACAGTTTTCTCACCCCATGTATGTTTAGCGTGCGATGGTGTATTCGGGAGCACTTTGAGGCTTAGGGTGAAAAAGGAAATATGCTCAGACCGAAACTGGAGAGAAGCTTTCCAAGGAACTGCTTTGTGACGTGTGCTTTCCAGTCACAGTGTTACACCTCTCTACACATACAGCGCCGGGGAAATCCTTTTGGAGAAACAGGTACCAGGTGATATTCGGGAGCATGCTGATGCCGATGGAGAAATGGGAAATAGCCAGAAAAAAACTGGAAAGAAGTTTTCTAGGAAACTACTCAGTAGCATATGTAATCATCTCACATAAATAAAGCTTTCTTTACATTATACATCCTGGAAACTGTCATGGACGGATCCATGAAGGGACCATTGGGAGCATATCCTGGACTATGATGAGAAAGGAAATATCTTCAGATAAAAACTGGAAGGAAGCTTTCTGTGAATCAGTTTTTAGCTAGGTTTATTCATCTCACATAGATGAACCTTTTTTTACATTACTTAGCTTGGAAACTCCCTCATGGGTTGATCCGCAAAGGGATATTTGAGATCACATTGATGCCTGTTGTGAAATAAGAAATATAGTCAGATAAAAAATGGAGAGAATCTTTCTGAGAAACTGCTTGGTGATGTACGCATTCCACTCAGGGAGTTAGAACTTTCTTCTCATAAGGCACTGTTTGAACACTGTTCCTGTAAAACCAAGAGAGTGATATTCGGAGCACATAGAGGACCATGGCAAAAAGTGAAATGTCGTCCAATAAAAAACAGAAAGAAGCACTCGAAGAAACTGCTCTCTGATATATCCATTCTTTTCACAGGGTTAAAGCTTACTCTGCATTTCTCAGTTTGAAAGCCGTGTTTGATGGTTCTGCCAAGGTATAATAAGTGGTGACCGGAGGCCTGTGTGAGGCCAGGAAATGTCTTAAATCAAAAATTGGAGACAAGCATTCTGCGCAATTCTTTTGTGATGTTTGTATTCATCTCATAGAGTGAAATCATTCCTTGGATTGAGCAGTCTGAAATCACTGTTTCTGTGGAATCTGAGAAACGACATTTGGAAACGCTCTTTAGAATATCTTGAAAAAGAAATAACCTCAGAGAGAAACCAGAAGGAAGCTTTGTGTGAAAGTGCCCTGTGTCATGTGAATTCTGCTCATGCACTTCAGCTTCTCTTTTCATTGAGCTGTATCATAACAGTGTTTGTGTTTAGTCTGCTAAGGGATATTCTGACGGGCTTTGAGGCTTATGGTGAGAAAGGTAACGTCTTCAGATAGAAACTGAAGAGAAGCTTTCTGAGCAGCTGCTTTGTGACGTGTGCATTCCACCCACAAAAATATACCTTTCTTCTTCTAGAGGATTCTGGAATCCCTTTTGGAGAAAAAGCTACCAAGAGACATTTGGGAGTATAGCGATGAATATGGTGAAAAAGTGAATATCCTCAGACAAAACATGGAAAGTAGATTTCTGTGAAACTGCTTTGTGTTAGATATAATTATTGGTCTCACATAGTTAAAATTTTAATTATATTACGCAGTTTGGAAACTCCATCATGCACAGATCCGTGAAAGGACATTCAGAGCACATTCATGCCTACAGTGAAAGAGGAGTTATCTTCAGATAAAAACTGGATAGAAGCTTTCTGAGAAACTACTTTGTGATGTATGCATTCCACTCAGGGAATGATACCTCTTTTCTCACAAGGCAGTGTTTAAACATTGTACCTGTGAACCCTAAAAGTGATATTTCGGTTGACATTGAGGACTATGGCGAATAGTGAAATATACTGAAATAAAATCGAGGAAGAAGCCTTCCAAGAATCTGCTCTCTGATATGTGCATTCACTTCACAGTGTTAATGCTTACTCTATGTTGCCCAGTTTCAAAACTCTGTCTTTGAAGAATCTGTGAAAGGATATTTAGTGATGCCCAGAGGCTTGTGGTGAGCAAGGTTATGTCTTCCGATGAAACTTGCAGAGAAACCTTCTGAGCAACTGCTTTGTGATGTGTATATTCGACTCAAAGAGTTAAACAATTCTTTGGATTGAGCAGCTTGAAATCACTCCTTTTGTGGCATCTGAGGAAGGACATTTGGGAACAATCCTTAGAATATGGAGAAATAAATATCCTCAGGTAAAATCCAGAAGGAAGCTTTCTGTGAAAATGCTCTGTGTCATCTTAATTCCTATTACTCAGATGAGCCTCTCTTGTCATGGAGCAGTTTTCTAGCCCTGTGTTTGTTTAGCGTGTGATGAGATATTCAGAAGCACTTTGAGGCTTACAGTTAAAAAGGAAATATGATCAGACTGAACCTGGAGAGAAGCTTTCCGCGGAACTGCTTTGTGACGTGTGCATTGCAGTCACAGTGTTGTACCTCTCTTCTCATAGAGCGTTGGGGTAACCCTTTTGGAGAAACAGGTACCAAGTGATATTCGGGAGCATGTTGATGCCGATGGTGAAAAGGGAAATAGCCTCAGACACAAACTGGAAAGTTTTCAGGAAACTACTCTGTTCTATGTGCAATCATCTCACATAGACAAAGCGTTCTTTATATTACGCAACTTAGAACTGTCATGGATGGATCCACAAAGGGACCCTCGGGTGCACATTCAGGACTATGGTGAAAAAGGAAATATCTTCTGATTAAAACTGGAAGGAAGCTTTCTGCGAATTTGCTTTTTGCTAGGTTTATTCATCTCACCTTGATGAAGCTTTCTTTACATTATGCAGCTTGGAAACTTCCTCCTGGATGGATCCACAGAGTGATATTTGGTATCACATTGAGGCCTATGGTGAAATAGGAAATAGAGTCAGATAAAAACTGTAGAGAAGCTTTCTGAGAAACTGCTTGGTGGTGTGTGCATTCCACTCAGGGAGTTGTAACTTTCTTCTCATAAGGCACAGTTTGAACACTGTTCTTGTAAAACCAAAAGAGTGATATTCACAGCACATTGAAGACTATGGCAAAAAGTGAAATGTCGTCTAATAAAAAACAGAAAAAAGCACTCGAATAAACTGCTTTCTGGCATGTCCATTCTTCTCACGGGGTTAAAGCTTACTCTACATTTCCCATGTTGAAAGGCGGTCTTTGTGGATTCTGCAAAGGGATAGTAAGTGGTGAGCAGAGGCCTATGTGAGGCAAGGAAATGTCTTCCCTCGAAAATCGGAGAGAAGCTTTCTGTGCAACACTTTTGTGATGTTTGTATCCATCTCATAGAGTTAAATCATTCTTTGGATTGAGGAGTTTGAAATCACTGTTTCTGTAGAATCTGAGAAAGGACATTTGGAAACGCTCTTTAGAAAATCCTGAAAAAGAAATAACCTTATTTAGAAACCAGAAGGCAACTTTCTGTGAAACTGCTCTGTGTCATCTGAGTTCTGTTCACACAGTTTAGCTTTCCTTTTTATTGAGCTGTATCATAACACTGGTTTTTTTTAGTCTGAGAAAGAATATTCACGAGCGCTTTGAGACTCACTGTGAGAAAGGAAACTTCTTCAGATAGAAACTGGAGAGAAGCTTTCTGAGGAGCTGCTTTGTGACGTGTGCATTCCACTCACAGAAATAAACCTTTCTTCTCCTATGGGATTCTGGAATCTCTTTTGAGAAAAAGCTACAAAGCAGAATTTCGGGAGTATAGGGAAGGTTATGGTGAAAAAGGAAATATCCTCAGACAAAAACTGGAAAGAAGATTTCTGTGAAACTGCTTTGTGTTAGATATATTTATTCATCTCGCATAGTTAAAACTTTAATTATATTATGCAGTTTGGAAACTCCATCACACACAGATCTGTGAAGGGATGTTCAAGAGCACATTCAGGCCTATGGTGAAAGAGGAGATATCTTCAGATAAAAACTGGATAGAAGCTTTCTGAGAAACTACTTTGTGATGTATATATTCCACTAAGGGAGTTATACCTCTTTTCACAAGGCAGTGTTTGAACAATGTTCCTGTGAAACCGAAAAAGTGATTTTTCAGAACGCATTGAGGACTATGGCAATAGTGAAATATACTGAAATAAAATCGAGGAAGAAGCATTCCAAGAATCTGTTTTCTGATATGTCCATTCATTTCACAGAGGTAATGCTTACTCTATGTAGCCCAGTTTCGAAACTCTGTCTTTGAAGAATCTGTGCAAGGATATTTAGTGACACCCGGAGGCTTGTGGTGAGCAAGGAAACGTTTTCCGATGAAACCTGAAGAGAAAGTTCTGAGCAACTGCTTTGCATTGTGTGTATTCGTCTCAGAGAGCTAAACCATTCTTTAGATTGAGCAGTTTGAAATCACTGTTTTAGTGGAATCTGAGGAAGGACATTTGGGAACGATCCTTAGAATATGGAGAAAGAAATATCCTCAGGTAAAATCCAGAAGGAAGCTTTCTGTGAAACTCCTCTGTGTCATCTTGATTCCTCTCACTCAGATAAGCCTCTCTTTCACTGAGCAGTTTTCCAGCCCTGTGTATGTTTAGTGTGTGATGGGATATTTGGGAGGACTTGCGGCTAACAGTGAAAAAGGAAATATGTTCAGATCGAAACTGGAGAGAAGCTTTCTGAGGAACTGCTTTTTGAGGCGTGCATTCCAGTCACAGTGTTATACCTCTCTTCTCATACAGCATCGAAGAAACCCTTTTGGATAAACAGGTACCAAGTGATATTCCGGAGCATGTTGATGCCGATGATGAAAAGGGAAATAGCCTCAGATAAAAACTGGAAAGAAGCTTTCTAGGAATCTACTCTGTGGTATTTGTAATCATCTCACATACATAAAGCTTTCTTTACATTACACAGCTTGGAAACTGTCATGGACAGATCCACGAATGGACCTTCAGAAGCACATTCTGGACTATGGTGAAAAAGGAAATATCTTCAGATAAAAACTGGAAAGAAGTTTTCTGTGAATCTGCTTTTTGCTATGTTTATTCATCTCACATAGATGAAGCTTTCTTTACATTATGCAGCTTGGAAACTCCCTGGTGGATGGATCCACGAAGGGATATTTGGGATCACATTCGGGCCTATGGTGAAATAGGAAATATAGTCAGATAAAAACTGGAGAGAAGCTTTCTGAGAAACTGCTTGGTGATGTGTGCATTCCACTCAGGGAGTTATAACTTTCTTCTCATAAGGCACAGTTTGAACACTGTTCCTGTGAAACCAAAAGAGTGATATTCAGAGCACATTGAAGACTATGGCAAAAGTGAAATGTCGTCCAATAAAACAGAAAGAAGCACTCGAAGAAACTGCTCTCTGACATCTCCATTCTTTACACAGGGTTAAAGATTACTCTATATTTCCCAGTTTGAAAGTCAGTCATTGATGTTTCTGCAAAGGGATAGTATGTGGTGATCGGAGGCCTATGTGATGCAAGGAAATGTGTTCCATTGAAAATCGGAGAGAAGCTTTCCGCCCAACTCTTTTGTAATGTTTGTATTCATCTCATAGAGTTAAATCATTGTTTGGATTGAGCAGTTTGAAACCACTGTTTCTGTGGAATCTGAGAAAGGACATTTGGAGACACTCTTTATAACATCCTGAAAAAGAAATAACCTCAGAGAGAAAGCAGAAGGAAGCTTTCTGTGAAACTGCTCTGTGTCTTGTGAATTCTGTTGACACACTTAAGCTTCTTTTTTCATAAAGCAGTATCATAACACTGTTTTTCTTAGTCTGCCAATGGAAATTCTGAAGGTCTGAGGTTTACGTTAAGAAAGGAAACAGCTTCAGATAGAAACTGGAGAGAAGCTGTCTGAGGAGCTGCTTTGTGACGTGTGCATTCTAGTCACAGAAATATACTTTTCTTCTCCTAGGGGATTGCGGAATCCCTTTTGGAGAAAGAGCTACCAAGAGATATTTGGGAGCATAGCGACGAGTATGGTGAAAAAGGAAATATCCTCAGACAAAAACTGGAAAGAAGATTTCTGTGAAACTGCTTTGTGTTAGATATATTTATTCATCTCACATAGTTAAAACTTTAAGTATATTATGCAGTTTGGAAAGTCCATCACGCACAGATCCATGAAGGGAAATTCAGGAGCACATTCAGGCCTATGGTGAAAGAGGAGATATCTTCAGATAAAAACTTAATTGAAGGTTTCTGAGAAACTACTTTGTGATGTATGCATTCCACTCAAGGAGTTATAGTTCTTTTCTCACAAGGCAGCATTTGAACACTGTTCCTGTGAAACCAAAAGTGATATTTTGAAATGCCTTGAGGACTATGGTGAGCAGTGAAATGTACTAAAATAAAATCGAGGAGGAAGCGTTCCAAGAATCTGCTCTCTGATATGTGCATTCACTTCACAGAGTTAATGTTTACTCTATGTTGCCCAGTTTTGAAACTTTGTCTTTGAAGAATCTGTGAAGGGATATTTGGGATCACATTCGGGCCTATGGTGAAAGAGGAGATATCTTCAGATAAAAACTGGAGAGAAGCTTTCTGAGCAACTGCTTTGCAACGTGTGTATTCCTCTCCTAGAGTTAAACCATTTTTGGATTGAGCAGCTTGCAATCACTGTTTTTGTGGATTCTGAAAAAGGATATTTGGGAGCGATCCTTAGAATATGGAGAAAGAAATATCCTCAGGTAAAATACAGAAGGAAGCTTTCTGTGAAACTGTTCTGTGTCGTCTCAATCCCTCTCACTCAGATAAGCTTCTCTTTTCATTGAGCAGTTTTCTAGACCTGTGTATGTTTACCGTGAGATGGGATATTAGGGAGCACTTTGAGGCTAATGGTGAAAAAGGAAATATGTTCAGACTGAAACTGGAGAGAAGCTTTCCTAGGAACAGCTTTGTGACCTGTGCATTCCAGTCACAGTGTTATACCTCTCTTCCCATACAGGGTCAGAGAAACCCTTTTGTAGAAACAGATACCAAGTGATATTCAGGAGCATGTTGATGCCAATGATGAAAAGGGAATTAGCCTCCGACAAAAACTAGAAAGAAGTATTCTAGGAAACTACTCTGTGGTATGTGTAATCATCTCACATAGATAAAGCTTTCTTTACATTATGCAGTTTGGAAACTGTCATGGATGGTTCCACGAAGGGACCTTCGGCAGCACATTCTGGACTTTAATGAAAAAGGAAATATCTTCAGATAAAAACTGGAAAGAAGCTTTCTGTGAATCTACTTTTTTCTATGTTTCCTCATCTCACATAGATGAAGCTTTCTTTACATTATGCAGCTTGGAGACTCCCTCGTGGATGTTGGGATCACAGTCGGAACTATGGTGAAATAGGAAATATAGTCAGATATAAAGTGAAGAGAAGATTTCTGAGAAAAAGCTTGGTGATGTGTGCATTCCACTCAGGGAGTTATAACCTTCTTCTCACAAGGCACAGTTTGAACACTTCCTTTAAAACCAAAAGAGTGATATTCGGAGAACATTGAAGACTGCGGCAAAAAGTGAAATGTCATCCAATAAAAAACAGAAGGAAGCACTTGTAGAAACTGCTTTCTGACATGTCCATTCTTTCACGGATTAAAGCTTACTCTACATTTCCCAGTTTGAAAGTCGGTCTTTGAGGATTCTGCAAAGGGATAGTAAGTGGTGACCGGAGGACTGTGTGAGGCAAGGAAATGTCTTCCATCGAAAATTGGAGGGAAGATTTCTGTGCAAATCTTTTTTGATGTTTGTTTTCATCTCATAGAGTTAAACCATTCTTTGGATTGAGCAGTTTGAAATCACTTTTTTTGTACAATCTGAGAAAGAACATTTGGGAACGATCCTTAGAATATGGGAAAGAAATATCCTCAGGTAAAATCCAGAAGGAAGCTTTCTGTGAAACTGTTCTGTGTCATGTTAATTCCTCTCACTCAGTTAAGCCTCCCTTTTCATTGTGCAGTTTTCTAGCCCTGTGTATGTATAGCGTGTGATGGGATATTCGGGAGCATTTTGATGCTTATGGTTGAAAAGGAAATACGATCTGACCGAAACTGGAGAGAAGCTTTCCGAGGAACTGCTTTGTGACATGTGCATTCCAGTCACAGTGTAATACCTCTCTTCTCATATAGCATCATGGAAACCCTTTTCCAGAAACAGCTACCAAGTTATATTCGGGAGCATGTTGATGCCTATGGTGAAACCGGAAATAGCCTCAGAAAAATACTGGAAGGAAGCTTTCTAGGAATCTTCTCTGTGATATGTGTAATCATCTCACATAGATAAAGATTTCTTTACATTACACAGCTTGGAAACTCTCATGGACGAATCCACGAAGGGACCTTTGCGAACACATTCAGGACTATGATGAAAAAGGAAATATCTTCAGATAAAAACTGGAAAGAAGTTTTCTGTGAATCTACTTTTTGTTATGTTTATTCATCTCACATAGATGAAGCTTTCTTTGTTTTTTGCTTTTTTTTTTTTGAGATGGAGTCTCACTCTGTCGCCCAGGCTGGAGTGCAGTGGCCGGATCTCAGCTCACTGAAAGCTCCGCCTCCCAGGTTTAGGTCATTCTCCTGCCTCAGCTTCTGGAGTAGCTGGGATTACAGGCACCAGCCACCTCGCCCAGCTAGTTTTTTGTATTTTTTAGTAGAGACGGGCTTTCACCATGTTAGCCAGGATGGTCTCGATCTCCTGACCTCGTGATCCGCCCATCTTGGCCTCCCGAAGTGCTGGAATTACAGGCTTGAGCCACCGCGCCTGGCTGAAGCTTTTTTTATATTATGCAGCTTGGAAACTCCCTCGTGGATGGATGAGTGATGGGATAATTGGGATCACATGCGGGCCTATAGTGAAATAGGAAATATATTCAGAGAAAAACTGGAGAGAATCATCTTTTTTGAGAAACTGCTTGGTTATGTGTGCATTCAACTCAGGGAGATATAACTTTCTTCTCATAAGACACAGTTTGAAAACACTTCCTGTGAAACCAAAAGAGTGATATTCAGAGCACATTGATAACTATGGAAAAAAGTGAAATGTCGTCCAATAAAATACAAAAAGAAGCACTTGAAAAAATTGTTCTCTGGCATGTCCGTTCTTTTCACAGGGTTAAAGCTTACTCTATATTTCCCAGTTTGAAAGTCGTCCTTCGAGGGTTCTGCGAAGGGATAGTAATTGGCAACTGCATGTCTGTGTCGAGCAAGGAAATGTCCTCCATTGACAATCGGAAAGAGCCTTTCTGCACAACTCTTTTGTGATGCTTGTATTCATCTCATAGAGTTAAATCATTCTTTGGATTGAGAAGTTTGAAATCACTGTTTCTGTAGAATCTGAGAAAGGACATTTGAAAATGCTTTTTAGAATATCCTGAAAAATAAATAACCTCAGAGAGAAACCAGAAGGAAGCTTTCTGTGAAACTACTCTGTGTCATGTGAATTCTGCTCAGAGAGTTAAGCTTCTCTTTTCATTGAGCAGTAGCATACCACTGTTTTGGTTTTGCCTGTGAAGGGATATTCAGGAGTGCTTTGAGGCTTATGGTGAGAAAGGAAACATCTTTAGATACAAACTGGAGAGAAGGTTTCTGAGGAGGTGCTTTGTGACGTACGCATTCCACTCACAGAAATACACCTTTCTTCTCCTAAATGATTTTGGAATCCCTTTTGGAGAAAAAGCTAAAAAAGACATTCGGGAGTACAGGGATGGTTATGGTTAAAAGGAAATATTCTTAGAGAAAACAGGGACGAATATTTCTGTGAAACTGATTTGTGTCAGATGTATTTTATAATATCGCATATTTAAAACTTTTCTTATATTACACAGTTTGGAAACTCCATCATAAGTGGATCCTCGAAGGGACATTGGGGAGTACATTCATGCCAATGGTGAAAGAGGAGATATCTTCAGATAAAACTGGATAGAAACCTTTCGAAAAAATACTTTGTGACATATGCATTCCACTCAGGGAGTTATACCTCTTTTCTCACAAGGCAGCATTTGAACACTGTTCCTGTGAAACCGAAAAAGTGATATTCAGAGCACATTGAGGACTATGGTGAATAGTGAAATATTCTGAAATAAAATCATGGAAGTAGCGTTTGAAGATTCTGCTCTCTGATATCTGCATTCAGTGCAGAGAGTTAATGTTTACTCCACGTTGCCCAGTTTCAAAATTCTGTCTTTGAAGTATCTGTGAAGGGATAGTTATTGACACCCAGAGGCTTGTGTTCAGCGAGAAAGCGTCTTCCAATGCAACTAGGAGAGAAACGTTCTTAGCAACAGCTTTGTGATATGTGTATTCGTCTCAAAGAGTTAAACCATTCTTTTGACTGCCAGCTTGAAATCACTGTTTTTGTGGAATCTGAGGAAGGACATTTGGGAACAATCCTTAGATTACGGAGAAAGAATAATCCTCGGGAAAAATCCAGTAGGAAGCTTTCTGTGAACCTGCTCTCTGTTGTCTTAATTCCTATACCTCAGTTAAGCCTCCTTTCTCATTGAGCAGTTTTCTACCCCTGTGTATGTTTAGCGTCTGATGGGATATTTGGGAGAAATTTGAGGCTTGCAGTGAAAAAGGAAATATGATCAGACCGAAACTGGAGAGAAGCTTTCCGAGGAACTGCTTTCTAACATGTGCTTTCCAGTCACAGTGTTTTACCTCTCTTCTCATACAGCGTCGGGGAAAATGTTTTGGAGAAACAGGTACCAAGTGATATTCGGGAGCATGTTGATGCCGATGGTGAAAAGCGAAATAGCCTCAGACAAAAACTGGAAATAAGCTTCCTAGGAAACTACTCTGTGATATGTGTAATCATGTCACATAGATAAAGCTTTCTTTACATTATGCAGCTTGGAACCTATCATGGATGGATCCACGAAGGGACCTGCGGGAGCACATTCAGGGCTATGGTCAAAAAGAAAATATCTTCAGATAAAAACTGGAAAGAAGCTTTCTGTGAATCTGCTTTTTGTTATGTTTATTCATCTCACATAGGTGAAGTGTTCTTTACATTATGCAGCTTGGAAGCTCCATTGTGGATTAATTCGAGAAAGGATATTTGGGATCACATTGACACCTATGGTGAAATAGCAAATATAGTCAGATAAAAACTGAAGAGAAAGTTTCTGAGAAACATCTTTGTGACGTGTGCATTCCACTCTCAGTGTTATACTGCTCATCTCATACAGCGTCGGGGAAATTGTTTTGAAGCAACAGGTTCCAGGTGATATTTGGGAACATGTTGATGCCGATGGTGAAAAGGTAAATACCCTGAGACAAAAACTGGAAAGAAGCTTTCTAGGATACTACTCATTGATATGTGCAATCATCTCAGATAGATAAAGCATTCTTTACATTACACACCTTGGAAATTGTCATGGACAGATCCACAAAGGGACCTTCGTGAGCACATTCTGGACTATGGTGAAGAAGGAAATATCTTCAGATAGAAAGTGAAAAGAAGCTTTCAGTGAATCTGGTTTTTGCCATGTTTATTCATCTCACTGAGGTGAAGGTTTCTTTACATTCTGCAGCTTGGAAACTCCTTCGTGGATGGATCTGCGAAGTGATATTTGGGATCATATTCAGGCCTATGATGAAATAGGAAATATAGTCAGATAAAAACTGGAGAGAAGCTCTCTGAGAACCTGCTTGTTGTTGTGTGCATTCCACCCAGGGATTTATAACATTCTTCTCATAAGACACAGTTTGAACACTGTTCCTGTAAAACCAAAAGAGTGATATTCGGAGCACATTGAAGACTATAGTAAAAAGTGAAATGTCATCCAATAAAAAACAGAAAGAAGCACTTGAAGAAAGTGCTCTCTGACATGTCCTTTCTTTTCACTGGGTTAAATCTTACTCTACATTTCCCAGTTTGAAAGTTGGTCTTTGAGGGTTCTGCGAAGGGATTGTCAGTGGTAACTGGAGGACAGAGTGAGGCAACGTAATAACTTCCATCAAAAATTGGAGAGAAGATTTCTAGGCAACTCTTTTGTGATGTTTGCATTCATATCAGAGAGTTAAATCATTCTTTGGATTGAGCAGTTTGAAATCACTGCTTCTCTGGAATCTGAGAAAAAAATTTGGAAAACTTCTTTAGAATACTCTGAAAAAGAAATAATCTCAAGGAGAATCCAAAAGGTAGCTTTCTGTGAAACTACTCTGTGTCACGTGAATTCCACTCACACAGTTAATCTTTTCTTTTCATTGATCAGTATCATAACACTGTTTTTGTTTAGTCTGCAAAGGGATATGCTGGAGCGTTTCGAGGCTTACAGTGAGAAAGAAAACATCTTTAGACAGAAACTGGAGAGTAGCTTTCTGTGGAGCTACCTTGTGACATGTGCCTTCCACTCACAAAAATATACCATTCTTATCATAGAGGATTCCGGAATTCCTTTTGGAGAGAAAGCTACCAAGAGACATTTGGAAGTATAGGGACCGGATGTGGTGAAAAAGGAAATATCCTCACAGAAAAACTGGAAAGAAGGTTTCTGTGAAACTGCTTTGTGTTAGATATACCTATTCATCTTGCACAGTTAAAACTTTTCTTCTATTACGCAGTTCAGAAACTCCATCATGAACGGATCATCGAAGGGATATTTGATAGCACATTCAGGCCAATGGTGAAAAAAGAGATATCTTCAAATAAAAACTGGATAGAAGCTTTCTGAGAAACTCCTTTTGGTGTATGCATTCCATTCAGGGACTTATACCTCTTTTCTCACAAGGCAGTGTTAGAACAGTGTTCCTTTGAAACCAAAAAAGTGATATTTCGGGGCACAATGAGTACTATGGTGAATAATGAAATATACTGAAATAAAATCGAGGAAGAAGCGTTCCAGGAATCTGCTCTCCGATGTGTGCATTCACTTCACAGAGTTAATGCTTACTCTATGTTGCCCAGTTTCGAAACTCTGTCTTTGAAGAATCTGTGAAGGGATATTTACTGACGCCCAAAGGCTTGAGTGAATAAGGAAACTTTTTCCGATGAATCCTGCAGAGAAACTTTCTGAGCAACTGCTTTGCAATGTGTGTATTCGTCTCATAAAGTTATACGATTCTTTGGATTGAGCAGCTTGAAATCACTGTTTTTGTGGTATCTGAGGAAGGACATTTGGGAACGATCTTTAGAATATCCTGAAAAGAAATAACCTCAGAGAGAAACCAGAAGGAAGCTTTCAGAAACTGCTCTGTGTCACGTGAATTCCACTCACACAGTTAAGCTTCTTTTCATTGAGCAGTATCATAACACTGTTTTGTTTAGTCTGAAGGGATATTCTGGAGCTTTGAGGCTTACAGTGAGAAAGGAAACATCTTCAGATAGAAACTGGAGAGAGCTTTCTGAGGAGCTGCTTTGTGACATGTGCATTCCACTCACAGAAATATACCTTTCTTCTCCTAGAGGATTCCGAATCCTTTTGGAGAAACAGGTACCAAGTGATATTCGGAGCACATTGAAGACTATGGTGAAAAGGAAATATCCTCAGAAAAACTGGAAAGAAGATTTCTGTGAAACTGCTTTGTGTTAGATATATATTCATCTCACAGTTAAAACTTTTCTTATATTACGCAGTTTGAAACTCCATCATGCACGGATCTGAAGGATATTTGGGATCACATTCAGGCCTATGGTGAAAAAGAGATATCTTCAGATAAAACTGGATAGAAGCTTTCTGAGAAACTACTTTGTGTATGCATTCCACTCAGGAGTTATAACTTTCTTCTCATAAGGCACAGTTTGAACACTGTTCCTGTGAAACCAAAAAGTGATATTTGGGATCACATTCAGGCCTATGGTGAAATAGGAAATATAGTCAGATAAAACTGGAGAGAAGCTTTCAGAAACTGCTCTCTGATATGTGCATTCACTTCACAGAGTTAATGCTTACTCTATGTTGCCCAGTTTCGAAACTCTGTCTTTGAAGAATCTGTGAAGGATATTTGGGATCACATTCAGGCCTATGGTGAAAAGGAAATATCTTCAGATAAAACTGGAGAGAAGCTTTCTGAGAAACTGCTTTGTGTTAGATATATATTCATCTCATAGAGTTAAACCATTCTTTGGATTGAGCAGCTTGAAATCACTGTTTTTGTGGTATCTGAGGAAGGACATTTGGGAACGATCTTTAGAATATCGAGAAAGAAATATCCTCAGGTAAAATCCAGAAGGAAGCTTTCTGTGAAACTGCTCTGTGTCGTCTTAATTCCTCTCACCCAGATAAGCCTGTCTTCATTGAGCAGTTTTCTAGTCCCGTGTATGTTTAGCGAGTGATGGGATATTCGGGAGCATGTTGAGGCTTACAGTGAAAAAGAATATATGTTCAGACTAAACTGGAGAGAAGCTTTCAGAGGAACTGCTCTTTGACGTGTGCATTCCAGTCACAGTGTTATACCTCTCTTCTAACACAGTGTTGGGGAAAACCTTTTGGAGAAACAGGTACCAAGTGATATTCGGGAGCACTTTGAGGCTTACAGTGAAAAAGAATATATGTTCAGACTAAACTGGAGAGAAGCTTTCAGAGGAACTGCTCTTTGACGTGTGCATTCCAGTCACAGTGTTATACCTCTCTTCTAACACAGTGTTGGGGAAAACCTTTTCGAGGAGCAGGTCCCAAGTGATATTCGGGAGCATATTGATGCCGACGGTGAAAAGGGAAATAGCCTCAGAAAAAAGTGAAAAGAAGCTTTCTAGGAAACTACTCTGCGATATGTGTAATCACTTCACATAGATAAAGCATTCTTCATATTACGCAGCTTGGAAATTGTCACAGACGGATCCACAAAGGGACTTTCGTGAGCACATTCTGGACTACTGGGAAAAAGGAAATATCCTCAGATAAAAACCTGAAAGAAGCATTCTGTGAATCTGCTTTTTGCTATGTTTATTCATCTCACGTAGATGAAGCTTTCTTTGCATTACGCACCTTGGAAACTCCATCATAGATGGATCCACGAAGGGATATTTGTGATCACATTGGGGCCTCTGGTGAAATAGGAAATACAGTCAGATAAAAACTGGAGAGAAGCTTTCTGAGAAACTGCTTGGTGATGGGTGCATTCCACTCAGGGAATTATAACTTTCTTCCCATAAGGCACAGTTAGAACACTGTTCCTGTAAAACCAAAAGAGTGATATTCGGAGCACAATGAAGACTATGTCAAAAAGTGAAATGTCGCCCAATATAAACAGAAAGAAACACTCGAAGAAACTGCTCTCTGACATGTCCATTGTTTTCACAGGGTTAAAGCTTATTCTACATTTCCCAGTTTGAAAGTCAGTCTTTGAAGTTTCTGCGAAGGGATAGTATGTGGATACCAGAGGCCTGTGTGAGGCAAGGATATGTCTTTCATTGAAAATCGGGGAGAAGCTTTCTGCACAACTCCTTTGTGATGTTTGTATTCATCTCATAGCGTTAAATCATTGTTTGGATTGAGCAGTTTAGAGTCAGTCTTTCTGTGGAACCTGAGAAAGGACATTTGGAAGCGGTCTTTAGAATATCCTGTAAAAGAAATAACCTCAGAGAGAAACCACAAGGAAGCTTTCTGTGAAACTGTTCTGTGTCACTTGAATTCCACTCACACATTTAAGCTTCTCTTTTGATTGAGTTGTATCATAACACTGTTTTGTTTTGTTTTTTGTTTGTTTTTTTTTTTTTGAGATGGAGTCTCACTCTGTCACCCAGGCTGGAGCGCAGTGGCCTGATCTCAGCTCACTGCAAGCTCCGCCTCCTGGGTTTACACCATTCTCCTGCCTCAGCCTCCCAAGTAGCTGGGACTACAGACGCCTGCCACCACGCCGGGCTAGTTTTTTGTATTTTTTAGTAGAGACGGGGTTTCACTGTGTTAGCCAGCATGGTCTCGATCTCCTGACCTCGCATAACACTGTTTTTGTTTAGTCTTCGAAGGGATAATGTGGAGTTCTTCAAGGCTTATGGTGAGAGGGGAAACGTCTTCAGATAGAAACTGGAGAGAAGTTTTCTAAAGAGCTGCTTTGTGAAGTGTGCATTGCAGTCACAGAAATATACCTTTCTTCTCCTAGAGGATTCCGGAATCCCTTTTGGAGAAAAAGCTACCAAGAGATATTCGGCAGTATAGTAACGACTATGGTGAAGAAGGAAATATCCTGAGACAAAAACTGGAAAGAAGATTTCTGTGAAACTGCTTTGTGTTAGATATATTCATTCATTTTGCATACTTAAAACTTTAATTGTATTACGCAGTTTGAAACTGTCATGGACGGATCCATGAAGGGACCTTCGGGAGCACATTCTGGACTATGGTGAAAAGGAGATATCTTCAGATAAAACTGGATAGAAGCTTTCTGAGAAACTACTTTGTGATGTATTCATTCCACTCAGGGAGTTATACCTCTTTTCTCACAAGGCAGTGTTTGAACACTGTTCCTGTGAAACTGAAAAAGTGATATTTTGGAACACATTGAGGACTATGGCGAATAGTGAAATATACTGAAATAAAATCGAGGAAGAAGCATTCCAAGAATCTGCTCTCTGATATGTGCATTCACTTCACAGAGTTAATGCTTACTCTATGTTGCCCAGTTTCGAAACTCTGTCTTTGAAGAATCTGTGAAGGATATTTAGTGACGCCTGGAGGCTTGTGGTGAGAGAGGAAATGTCTTCCGATGAAACCTGCAGAGAAATGTTCTGAGCAACTGCTTTGTGATGTGTGTATTCGTCTCCTAGAGTTAAACCATTCTTTGGATTACAGAGCTTGAAATCATTGTTTTTGTGGAATCTGAGGAAGGACATTTGGGAATGATCCTTAGAATATGGAGACAGAAATATCCTCAGGTAAAATCCAGAAGGAAGCTTTCTGTGAAACTTCTCTGTGTTGTCTTAATTACTCTCACTCCAATAAGTCTCTCTTTTCACTGAGCAGTTTTCTAAACCTGTCTATGTTTAGCATCTGATGGGATATTCGAGAGCACTTTGAGGCTAACGGTGAAAAAGGAAATATGTTCAGACCGAAACTGGAGAGAAGCTTTCCGAGGAACTGCTTTGTGACGTGTGCATTCCAGTCACAGTGTTATACCTCTCTTCTCATACAGCATCGGGAAACCCTTTTGGAGAAACAGGTACCAAGTGATATTCGGAGCATGTTGATGCCGATGGTGAAAAGGAAATAGCCTCAGACAAAAACTGGAAAGAAGCTTTCTAGGAAACTACTCTGTGATATGTGTAATCATCTCACATAGATAAAGCTTTCTTTACATTACACAGCTTGAAACTGTCATGGACGGATCCATGAAGGGACCTTCGGGAGCACATTCTGGACTATGGTGAAAAAGGAAATATCTTCAGATAAAAACTGGAAAGAAGCTTTCTGTGAATCTGCTTTTTGCTATGTTTATTCATCTCACATAGATGAATCTTTCTTTATATTATGCAGCTGGAAAATCCCTCGTGGATCGATCCACGAAGAAATATTTGGATCACATTTGGGCCTATGGTGAAATAGGAAATATAGTCAGATAAAAACTGAAGAGAAGCTTTCTGAGAAACTGCTTGGTGATGTGCGCATTCCACTCAGGGAGTTATAACTTTCTTTATGTAAGGCACAGTTTTAACACTGTTCCTGTAAAACCAAAAGTGTGATATTCCAAGCACATTGACGACTATGGCAAAAAGTGAAATATCGTTCAATAAAAAACAGAAAGAAGCCCTCAAAGAAATGGCTGTCTGACATGTCCATTATTTTCACATGGTTAAGGCTTACTCTACATTTCCCAGTTTGAAAGCCGGTCTTTGAAGTTTCTGTGACAGGATACTAAGTGGCAACCTGAGGTCTGTGTGAGGCAAGGAAAGGTCTTTCATTCAAAATCGGAGAGAAGCATTCTGCGCAACTCTTTCATGATGTTTGTATTAATCTCATAGAGCTAAATAATTCTTTGGATTAAGCAGTTTGAAATCATTCCTTCTGTGGAATCTGAGAAACGACATTTGGAAACGCTCTTTGGAATATCCTGAAAAACCAAAAACCTCCGAAAGAAACCTGAAGGAAGCTTTCTGTGAAACTGCTTTGTGTCACGTGAATTCCACTCACACAGTTAAGCTTCTCTTTACATTGAGCTGTATCATTCCACTGCGTTTGTTTAGTCTACGAAGGGATATTCTGGAAGGCTTTGAGGCTTACAGTGAGAAAGGAATCGTCTTCAGATAGAAACTGAAGAGAAGCTTTCTGAGGAGCTGCTTTGTGATGTGTGCTTTCCACTCACAGAATATATCTTTCTTCTCCTAGAGGATTCCAGAATCCTTTTTGGAGAAAAAGCTACAACGAGATATTTGGGAGTACAGCGATGACTATGGTGAAAAAGGGAATATCTTCAGAATAAAACTGGAAAGAAGATTTCTGTGAAACTGCCTTATGTTAGATATACTTATTAATCTCGCATAGTTAAAACTTCAATTATATTATGCGGTTTGAAACTGTCATGGACGGATCCACAAAGGGACCTTCAGAGCACATTCTGGACTATGGTGAAAAGGAAATATCTTCAGATAAAAACTGGATAGAAGCTTTCTGAGGAACTACTTTGTGATGTATGCAATCCTCCCAGGGAGTTATACCTCTTTTCTCACAAGGCAGTTTGAACACTGTTCCTGTGAATCCTAAAAAGTGATATATCAGAACGCACTGAGGAGTATGGCGAATAGTGAAATATACTGAAATAAAATCGAGGAAGAAGCATTCCAAGAATCTGCTTTCTGATATGTGCACTCATTTCACAGAGTTAATGCTTAATCTATGTTGCCCAGTTTTGACATTCTGTCTTTGAAGAATCTGTGAAGGGATATTTAGTGACGCCCGGAGGCTTGTGGGGAGCGAGGAAATGCCTTCCGATGAAATCTGCAGAGAAACGTTCTGAGCAACTGCTTTGTGATGTGTGTATTCATCACATGGAGGTAAAGCATTTTTGGATTGAGCAGCTTGAAACCACTGTTTTAGAGGAATCTGAGGAAGGACATTTGGGATCGAGTTTTAGAATACGGTAAAAGAAATAGCATCAGGTAATATTCAGGATGAAGCTTACTTTGAAACTTCCCTGTGACATCTTAATTCCTCTCACTCAGTTAAGCCTCTTTTTTCATTGAGCAGTTTTCTAGCCCTGTGTATGTTTAGCATGTGATGGGATATTCGGGAGCACTTTGAGACTAATGGTGAAAAAGGAAATATGTTCAGACGGAAAATGGAGAGAAGCTTTCCGAGGAACTGCTTTGTGACATATGCATTCTAGTCACCGTGTTATACCTCTCTTCTCATACAGCATCGGGGAAACCCTTTTGGAGAAACAGGTACCAAGTGATATTCGGGAACATGTTGATGCCGATGGTGAAAAGGGAAATAGCCTCAGACAAAAAATGGAAGGAAGCTTTCTAGGAAACTACTGTGTGATATGTGTATTCAACCCACATAGATAAAGCTTTCTTTACATTACGCAGCTTGGAAACTGTCATGGACGGATCCACAAAGGGACCTTCCAGAGCAGATTCTGGACTATGATGAGAAAGGAAATATCTTCAGATAAAAACTGGAAGAAGCTTTCTGAGAAACTACTTTGTGATGTGTGTATTCATCTCACCTAGATGAAGCTTTCTTTACTTTACAGCTTGAAACTCCCTCATGGATGGATCCGCAAAGGGATATTTGGGATCACATTCATGCCTATGGTGAAATGGGAAATATAGTCAGATAAAAATTGGAGAGAAACTTTCTGAGGAACTGCTTGGTGATGTGCGCATTCCACTCAGGGAGTTATATCTTTCTTCTCATAAGGCACAGTTTGAACAGTGTTCCTGAAAACTGAGTGATATTCGGAGCACTTTGAAGATTATGGCAAAAAGTGAAATGTCGTCCAATAAAAAACAGAAATAAAAACTTGAAGAAATTGCTCTCTGACATGTCCATTCTTTTCACAGGGTTGAAGTTTACTCTGCATTTCCCAGTTTGAAAGCCTGTTTTTGAGGGTTCTGCAAAGGGATAATAAGGGTCGACCTGAGGCCTGGGTGAGGCCAGGAAATATCTTAAATCGAAAATCAGAGAAAAGCTTTCTGCACAACTCCTTTGTGATGTTTGTATTCATCTCATAGAATTAAATCATTCTTCGGATGGAGCAGTTTGAAGTCACTGTTTCTGTGGTATCGGAGAAAGGACATTTGGAAACGCTCTTTAGAATATCCTGAAAAAGAAATAACCTCAGAGAGAAGCCAGAAGGAAGATTTGTGTGAAACTGCTCTGTGTCATATGAATTCCGCTCACACAGTTAAGCTTCTCTTTTCATTGAGCTGTATCATAACACTGTTTTGGTTTAGTCTGCAAAGGGATATTCTGGAGGGCTTTGAGGCTTATGGTGAGAAGGGAAACGTCTTCAGATAGAAACTGGAGAGAAGCTTTCTGAGCAGCTGCTTTGTGAAGTGTGCATTCCACTCACAGAAATATACCTTTCTTCTCCTAGAAGATTCTGGAATTACTTTTGAGAAAAAGCTACCAAGAGATATTCAGGAGTATAGCGATGACTATGGTGAAAAGGAAATATCCTCAGACAAAAACTGGAAAGAAGATTTCTGTGAAACTGCTTTGTGTTAGACATATTTATTCATCTCACATAGTTAAAACTTTAATTATATTATGCAGTGTGGAAACTCCATCATACACAGATCTGCGAAGGGACATTCGGGAGCACATTCAGGCCTATGGTGAAAGAGGAGATATCTTCAGATAAAAACTGGATAGAAGCTTTCTGAGAAACTAGTTTGTGATGTGTGCATTCCACTCAGAGGGTGATACCTCTTTTCTCACAAGGCAGTATTTGAACACTGTTCCTGTAAAACCAAAAGAGTGATATTCGAGCACATTGAAGACTATGGCAAAAGTGAAATGTCGTCCAATAAAAACAGAAAGAAGCACTGAAGAAACTGCTCTGACATGTCCATTCTTTTCACAGGGTTAAAGCTTACTCTATTTTGCCCAGTTCAAAATCTGTCTTTGAAGAATCTGTGAAGGATATTTACTGATGCCCAGAGGCTTGTGGTGAGTGAGGAAACGTCTTCAGATAGAAACTGGAGAGAAGCTTTCTGAGAAACTACTTTGTGATGTGTATTCGTCTCATAGAGTTAAACCATTCTTTGGATTGAGCAGCTTGAAATCACTGTTTTGTGGAATCTGAGGAAGGACATTTGGGAACGATCCTTAGAATATGGAGAAAGAAATATCCTCAGGAAAATCCAGAAGGAAGCTTTCTGTGAAACTGCTCTGTCATCTTAATTCTCTCTCAGTTAATCCTCTTTTCATTGAGCAGTTTTCTAACCCTGTGTATGTTTAGTGTGTGATGGCATATTAGGGAGCACTTTGAGGCTAACGATGAAAAAGGAAATATGATGAGACCGAACCTGGAGAGAAGCTTTCCGAGGCACTGCATTGTGACATGTGCATTCCAGTCACCGTGCTATCCCTCTCTTCTCATACAGCGTTGGGGAATCCCTTTTGGAGAAACAGGTACCAAGTGATATTCAGAAGCATGTTGATGCTGATGGTGAAAAGGGAAATAGCCTCAGACAAAAGCTGGAAATAAGCTTTCTAGGAAACTACTCTGTGATATGTGTAATCATCTCATATAGGTAAAGCTTTCTTTACATTACGCAGCTTGGAAACTGTCATAGACGAGTCCATGAAGGGACCTTATGGAGCACATTCTGGACTATGGTGAAAAAGGAAATATCTTCAGATAAAAACTGGAAAGAAGCTTTCTGTGAATCTCATTTTGCTACGTTTTTTCATCTCACATAGATCAAGCTTTCTTTACATTACCCAGCTTGGAAACTCCCTCATGGATGAATCAGCGAAGGGATATTTGGGAACACATTCGGGCCTATAGTGAAAGAGGAAATATAGTCAGATCCAAACTGGAGAGAAGCTTTCTGAGAAACTGCTTGGTGATGTGTGCATTCCACTCAGGGTGTTATAACTTTCTTCTCATAAGACACAGATTGAACACTGTTCCTATAACACCAAAAGAGTGATATTCGGAGCAGATTGAAGACTTGGGCAAGAAGTGAAATGTCATCCAATAAAAAACAGAAAGAAGCACTCGAGGAAACTACTCTCTGACATGTCCCTTCTTTTCACAGGGTTAAATATTACTCTACACTGCCTAGTTTGAAAGTCAGTCTTTGAGGGTTCTGCGAAGGGATAGTAAGTGGTGAAAAGCGGCCTGTGTGAGGCAAGGAAATGTCCTCCATTGAAAATCGGAGAGAAGCTTTCTGAGAAACTACTTTGTGATGTATGCATTCCACTCAGAGTTATACCTCTTTTCATTGAGCAGTTTGAAATCACTCTTTCTGGGGAATCTGAGAAAGGACATTTGGAAATGCTCTTTAGAATATCCTGAAATAGAAATAACCTCAGAGAGAAAACAGAAGGAAGCTATCTGTGAAACTGGTCTGTGTCACGTGAGTTCCCCTCACACAGTTAAGCTTCTCTTTTCATTGAGCTGTATCATACCACTGTTTTTGTTTTGTCTGAGAAGGGATATTCAGGAGCATGTTGATGCTGATGGTGAAAAGGAAATATCTTCAGATAGAAACTGGAGAGAAGCTTTCTGAGGAGCTGCTTTGAGATGTGCTTTCCACTCTCAGAGATACACCTTTCTTTTCCTAGAGGATTCCGGAACCCCTTTTGGAGAAAAAGTTACAAAAGACATTCGGGAGTACAGAGACAGTTATGGTTAAAAAGGAAATATCCTTAGAGAAAAACTGGGACAAAGATTTCTGTGAATCTGCTTTATTCATCTCCCATAGTTAAAACTTTTCTTATATTACACAGTTTGGAAACACCGTCATGCACGGATCCTCGAAGGGACATTGAGGAGCACATTCAGGCCAATGGCGAAAGAGGGGATATCTTCAGATAAACCTGGATAGACGCTTTCTGAAAAACTACTATGTGGTATATGCATTCCACTCAGAGAATTATACCTCTTTTCACACAAGGCAGCATTTGAACACTGTTCCTGTAAAACCGAAAAAGTGATATTTGAGAGCCCGTTGAGGACTATGGCAAATAGTGAAATATACTCAAATAAAATCGACGAAGAAGCATTCCAAGAATCTGCTCTCTGATATGTGCATTCATTTCACAGAGTTAATGTTTACTGTACGTTGCCCAGTTTCATAATTCTGCCTTTGAAGAATCTGTGAAGGGATATTTGGGATCACATTTGGGCCTATGGTGAAAGAGGAGATATCTTCAGATAAAACTGGAGAGAAGCTTTCTGAGCAACTGCTTTGATGTGTATTCATCTCATAGAATTAAACCATTCTGTTGACTGAGCAGCTTGAAATCACTGTTTGCATGGAATCTGAGGAGGGACACTTGGGAACGATCCTTAGATTATGGAGAAAAATATCTTCAGGAAAAATCCAGTAGAAAGCTTTCTGTGAAACTGCTCTGTGTCGTCTTAATTTCTATCGCTCAGTTAAGCCTCCCTTTTCATTGAGCAGTTTTCTAGCCCTGTGTATGTTTAGCGTGTGGTGGGATATTCGGGAGCACTTTGAGCCTTACAGTGAAAAGGAAATATGATCAGAACGAAACTGGAGAGAAGCTTTCCCAGGAACTGTTTTGTGACGTGTGCATTCCAGTCACAGTGTTATACCTCTCTTCTCTTACAGCATCAGGGAAAACCTTTTGGAGAAACAGGTATCAAGTGATATTCAGGAGCATGTTGATGCCGATGGTGAAAAGCCAAATAGCCTGAGACAAAAAGTGGAAAGAAGCTTTCAAGATACTACTCTGTGATACGTGTAATCATCTCACATTGATAAAGCTTTCTTTACATTACGCAGATTGGATACTGTCATGGACGAATCCACGAAGGGACCTTCGGGAGCACATTCTGTTCTATGGTGAAAAAGGAAATATCTTCAGATAAAAACTGGAAAGAAGCTTTCTGTGAATCTGCTTTTTGCTATGTTTATTCATCTCACAGAGATGAAGCTTTCTTTACATTACGCAGCTTGGAAACTCCCTCGTGGATGGATTCATGAAGGGATATTTGGGATCACATTTGGGCCTATGGTGAAATAGGAAATATCATCAGATAAAAACTGGAGAGAAGCTTTCTGAGAAACTGCTTGTATCGTGTGCATTCTACTCAGGTAGTTATAACTTTCTGCTCATAAGACACTGTTTCAATACTGTTCCTGTAAAACCAAAAGACTGATATTCAGAGCACATTGAACACTATGGCGGAAAGTGAAATGTCGTCCAATAAAAAACAGAAAGAAGCACTCGAAGAAACTGCACTCTAACATGATCATTCCTTCCCTGGGTTAAAGCTTACTCTTCATTTCCAAGTTTGAAACTCTGTCTTTGAAGAATCTGTGAAGGGATATTTGGGATCACATTTGGGCCTATGGTGAAAAGGAAATATCTTCCATCGAAAATTGGAGAGAAGCTTTCTGGGCAACTGTTTTGTGATGTTTGTATTCATCTCATTGAGTTAAATCATTCTTTGGATTCAGCAGTTTGAACTCTCTGCTTCTGTGGAATATGAGAAAGAACATTTGGGAACGATCCTTAGAATATGGAGAAAGAAATAACCTCAGATTGAAAACAGAAGGAAGTGTTTTGTGAAACTGCTCTGTGTCATGCGAATTTCGCTCACACAGTTAAGCTTCTCTTTTCATTGAGCTGTATCATAACACTGTTTTTGTTTAGTCTGTGAAGGGATATTCTGGAGCGCTTTGAGGCTTATGGTGAGAAAGGAAACGTCTTCAGATAGAAACTGGAGAGAAGCTTTCTGAGGAGCTGTTTTGTGACGTGTGCATTCCACTCACAGAAATATACCTTTCTTCTCCTAGAGGATTCGGAATCCCTTTTGGAGAAACAGGTACCAAGTGATATTCAGGAGCATGTTGATGCCGATGGTGAAAAGGAAATATCCTCAGACAAAAACTGGAAGAAGATTTCTGTGAAACTGCTTTGTGTTAGATATATTTATTCATCTCACATAGTTAAAACTTTAATTATATTATGCAGTTTGGAAACTCCGTCATGCACAGATCTGAAGGGACATTTGGGAGCACATTCAGGCCTACGGTGAAAGAGGAGATATCTTCAGATAAAAACTGGAGAAGCTTTCTGAGAAACAACTTTGTGATGTATGCATTCCACTCAGGGAGTTATACCTCTTTTCTCACAAGGCAGTGTTTGAACACTGTTCCTGTGAAACGAAAATGTGATATTTTGGAACGCATTGAGGACTATGGCGAATAGTGAAATATACTGAAATAAAATCGAGGAAGAAGCATTCCAAGAATCTGCTCTCTGATATGTGCATTCACTTCACAGAGTTAATGCTTACTCTATGTTGCCCAGTTTCGAAACTCTGTCTTTGAAGAATCTGTGAAGGGATGTTTAGTGACGCCCAGAGGCTTGTGGTGAGCGAGGAAACGTCTTCCGTGGAAACCTGCAGAAAAATGTTCTGAGCAACTGCTTTGCGATGTGTGTATTCGTCTCCTAGAGTTAAACCATTCTTTGGGTTGAGTAGTGTGAAGTCACTGTTTTTGTGGCATCTGAGGAAGGATATTTGGGAAAGATCTTTGCAATATGGAGAAAGAAATATTCTCAGGTAAAATCCAGAAGGAAGCATTCTCTGAAACTGCTCTGTGTCATCTTAATTCCTCTCACACAGATAAGCCCCTCTTTTCATTGAGCAGTTTTTTAGCCCTCTGTATGTTTAGCGTGTGATGGGATATTTGGGAGCACGTTGAGGCTAACGGTTAAATAGGAAATATGTTCAGACCAAAATTGGAGAGAAGCTTTTTGAGGAACTACTTTGTGATGTGTGCATCCCAGTCACAGTGTTATACCTCTCTTCTCATACAGCGTCAGGGAAACGTTTTTGGAGAAACAGATACCAAGGGATATTAGGGAGCATATTGATGCTGATGGTGAAAAGGTAAATAGCCTCAGACAAAAACTGGAAAGAAACTTTCTAGGAAACTGCTCTGTGATATGTGTAATCATCTCACATAGATAAAGCTTTCTTCACATTCCACAGCTTGGAAACTGTCTTGGACGGATCCACGAAGGGACCTTCCTGAGCACATACAGGATTATGGTGAAAAAGGAAATATCTTCAGATAAAAACTGGAAAGAAGCTTTCTGGGAATCTGCTTTTTGCTATGTTTATGCATCTCACATACATGAAGCTTTCTTTACATTTCACACCTTGGAAACTCCCTCATGGATGGAACTGCGAAGGGATATTTGGGATCACATTCTGGCCTATGGTGAAATGGCAAATATAGTCAGATAAAAACTGGAGAGAAGCTTGCTGAGAAACTGCTTGGTGATGTGTGCATTCCACTCAGGGAGTTATAACTTTCTTCTCATAAGGCACAGGTTGAACACAGTTGCTGTGAAACCAAAAGAGTAATATTCAGAGCACAATGAAGACTATGGCAAAAAGTGAAATGTCGTCCAATAAAAAACAGAAAGAAGCACTCGAATAAACTGCTCTCTGACATGTCTATTCTTTTCCAAGTGTTAAAGCTTACTCTGTAATTCCAAGTGTGAAAGTCGGTCTTTGAGGGTTCTGCGAAGGAATAGTAAGTGGTGACTAGAGGCCTCTGTGAGGCAAGGAAATGTCTTCCATCAAGAATCGGAGAGAATATTTCTGTGCAACACTTTTGTGATGTTTGTATTCGTCTCACAGAGTTAAATAATTCGTTGCATTGAGCAGTTTGAAATCAGTGTTTCAGTGGAATCTGAGAAAGATCATTTGGAAACACTCTTTAGAATATCCTTAAAAAGAAATAACCTCAGAAACAAACCAGAACGAATCTTTCTGTGAAACTATTCTGTGTCCTGTGAATTTTTCTCACACAGTTAAGCTTCTCTTTTCATTTAGTTGTATCATAACACTGTTTTTGTTTAGTCTGTGAGGGATATCCTGGAGGGCTTTGAGGCTTATGGTGAGAACGGAAACATCTTCAGATAGAAAATGGAGAGAAGCTTTCTGAGGAGCTGCTTTGTGATGTGTGCTTTCCACTCACAGAAATACGACTTTCTTCTCCTAGAGGATTCTGGAATCCCTTTTGGAGAAAAAGCTACCAAGAGATATTCGGGGGTATAGCGACGACTATGGTGAAAAAGGAAATATCCTGAGACAAGAACTAGAAAAAAATTTCTGTGAAACTGCTTTGTTAGATATACTTATTCATGTCACATATTTAAACTTTAATTACATTACACAGGTTGGAAACTCCGTCATGGACAGATAAACAAAAGGACATTCTGGAACACATTCAGGCCTACGGTGAAAGAGGAGATATCTTCAGATAAAAACTGGATAGCAGCTTTCTGAAAACTAATTTGTGATGCATGCATTCCACTCAGTGAGTCATACCTCTTCTCTCACAAGGCAGTGTTTGAACACTGTTCCTGTGAAACCGAAAAAGTGATATTTCAGAAGGCATTGAGGACTATGGTGAATAGTGAAATATACTGAAATAAAATCGAGGAAGAAGCGTTCCAAGAATCTGCTCTCTGATATGTGCATTCACTTCACAGAGTTAATGCTTACTCTATGTTGCCCAGTTTCAAAACTCTGTCTTTGAAGAATCTGTGAAGGGATATTTAGTGATGCTCAGAGGCTTGTGGTGAGCGAGGAAATGTCTTCTGATGAAACCTGCAGAGAAACGTTCTGAGCAACTGCTTTGTGATGTGTGTATTCGTCTCATAGAGTTAAACCATTCTTTGATTGAGCAGCTTGAAATCACTGTTTTTGTGGAATCTGAGGAAGGACATTTGGGAACGATCCTTAGAATATGGAGAAGAAATATCCTCAGGTAAAATCCAGAAGGAAGCTTTCTGTGAAACTGCTCTGTGTCATCTTAATTCTCTCACTCAGATAAGCCTCTCTTTTCATTGAGCAGTTTTCTAGCCCTGTGTATGTTTAGCGTGTGATGGGATATTCAGGAGCACTTTGAGGCTTATGGTGAAAAGGAAATATGTTCAGACTGAAACTGGAGAGAAGCTTTCCGAGGAACTGCTTTGTGATATGTGCATTCCACTCACAGTGTTATACCTCTCTTCTCATACAGCGTCAGGGAAACCCTTTTGGAGAAACAGGTACCAGGTGATATTCGGGAGCATGTTGATGCCGATGGTGAAAAGGAAATAGCCTCAGACAAAAACTGGAAAGAAGCTTTCTAGGAAACTACTCAGTGATATGTGTAATCATCTCACATAGATAAAGCTTTCTTTACATTATGCAGCCTGGAAACTGTCATGGACGGATCCACGAAGGGAACTTCAGGAGTACTTGCAAGACTAGGGTGAAAAAGGAAATATCTTCAGATAAAACTGGTAAGAAGCATTCTGTGAATCTGCTTTTTGCTATGTTTATTCATGTCACATAGATGAAGGTTTCTTTACATTACGCAGCTTGGAAACACCCTCACAGATGGATCCATGAAGGGATACTTGGGATCATATTCGGGCCTATGGAGAAAGAGCAAATATATTCACATGAAAACTGGAGAGTAGCTTTCTGAGAAATTGCTTGGTGATGTGTGCATTCCACTCAGGGAGTTATAACTTTCTTCTCCTAAGGCACAGTTTGAACACTGTTACTGTAAAACCAAAAGAGTGATGTTTGGAACACATTGAAGACTGCAGCAAAAAGTGAAATATCGTCCAATAAAAAGCAAAAAGAAGCACTCGAAGAAACTGCTCTCTGACATGTCCATTCTATTCACAGGTTAAAGCTTACTCTACATTTGCCAGTTTCAAAGTCGGTATTTAGGGTTCTGGCAATGGATAGTAAGTGGTAACCGGAGGCCTGTGTGAGGCAAGGAAATATCTTCCATCAAAAATCAGAAAGAAGCATTCTGTGCACCGCTTTTGTGATGTTTGTATTCATCTCATAGAGTTAAATCATTCTTTGGATTGAGCAGTTTGAAATCACTGTTTCTGTGGAATCTGAGAAAGGATATTTGGAAACGCTCTTTAGAATATCCTGAAAAAGAAATAACCTCAGAGAGAAACCAGAAGGAAGCTTTCTGTGAAACTGCTCTGTGTCACGTGAATTCCACTCACAGTTAAGCTTCTCTTTTCATTGAGCTGTATCATAATATCATTTTGGTTTAGACTGCAAAGGGATACTCTGGAGTGCTTTTAGGCTTACGGTGAGAAAGGAAACGTCTTCAGATAAAAACTGGAGAAAAGCTCTCTGAGGAGCTGCTTTGTGATGTGTGCATTCCACTCATAAATTATAGCTTTCTTCTCCTAGAGGATTCCAGAAACCCTTCTGAAAAAACAGCTACCAAGAGATATTCGGGAGTATAGCAACGACTACGGTGAAAAGGAAATATCCTCAGACAAAAACTGGAAAGAAGATTTCTGTGAAACTGCTTTGTGTTAGATATATTTATTTGTCTCACATAGTTAAAACTTTAATTATATTATGCAGTTTGGAAACTCCGTCATGCACAGATCTGTGAAGGGACATTCAGGAGCACATTCAGGCCTATGGTGAAAGAGGAGATATCTTCAGATAAAAACTGGATAGAAGCTTTCTGAGAAACTACTTTGTGATGTATGCATTCCACTCAGGAGTTATAACTTTCTTCTCATAAGGCACAGTTTGAACACTGTTCCTGTGAAACCGAAAAGTGATATTTCAGAATGCATTGAGGACTATGGCGAATAGTGAAATATACTGAAATAAAATCGTGGAAGAAGCGTTCCAAGAATCTGCTCTCAGATATGTGTATTCACATCACAGAGTTAATGGTTACACTATGTTGCCCAGTTTCGAAACTCTGTCTTTGAATAATCTGTGAAGGGATATTTAGTTACGCATGGAGGCTTGTGGTGAACGAGAAAACGTCCTCCGATGAAACCTACAGAGAAACGTTCTGAGCAACTGCTTTGCGATGTGTGTGTTTGTCTCATGGAGTTAAACCATTCTTTGGATTGAGCAGCTTGAAGTCACTGTTTTTGTGGAGTCTGGAGAAGGACACTTGGGAACGATCCTTAGAATATGAGGAAAGAAATATCCTCAGGTAAAATCCAGAAGGAAGCTTTCTGTGAAATTGCTCTGTGTCATCTTAACTATTCTCGCTCAGGTAAGCCTCTCTTTTCATTGAGCAGCTTTCTAACCTGTGTATGTTTAGCGTGTGATGGGATTTTCGGGAGCACTTTGAGGCTTATGGTGAAACTGGAAATATGTTCAGACCAAAACTGGAGAGAAGGTTTTCGAGGAACTGCTTTGTGACGGGTGCATTCCACTCACAATGTTATACTTCAATTCTCATACAGCATCATGGAAACCCTTTTGGAGAAACAGGTACCAGGAGATATTCGGGACCATGTTGATGTCGATGGTAAAAAGGGAAATAACCTCAGACAAAAACTGGAAAGAAGCTTTCTACGAAACTACTCAGTGATATGTGTAATCATCTCACATATATAAGGATTTCTTTACATTATGCAGCCTGGAAACTGTCATGGGCAGATCCAAGAAGGGACCTTTGGGAGCACATTCAAGACGAGGGTGAAAAAGGAAATATGTCCCGATAAAAACTGGTAAGAAGCTTTCTGTGAATCTGCTCTTTGCTATGTTTATTCATCTCACATAGTTGAATCTTTCTTTACATTATGCAGCTTGGAAACTCCCTCATAGATGGATCCGAGAAGGGATACTTGGCATCACATGCAGGCCTATGGTGAAATAGGAAATATAGTCAGATAAAAACTGGAGAGAAGCTTTCTGAGAAACTGCTTGGTGATGTGTGCATTCCACTCAGGAGTTATAACTTTCTTCTCATAAGGCACAGTTTGAACACTGTTCCTGTAAAACCAAAAGTGTGATATTCGGAGCACATTGAAGACTATGGCAAAAAGTGAAATGTCGTCCAATAAAAAACAGAAAGAAGCACTCGAAGAAACTGCTCTCTGACATGTCCATTCTTTTCACAGGGTTAAATCTTACTCTACATTTCCCAGTTTGAAACTCTGTCTTTGAAGAATCTGTGAAGGGACATTCAGTGAAGGCCGGAGGCTTGTGGTGAGGAAATGTCTTCCATTGATAAACAGAGAGAAGCTTTCTGCACAACACTTTTGTGATGTTTGTATTCATCTAATGGAGTTAAATCATTCTTTGGATTGAGCAGTTTGAAATCACTGTTTCTGTGGAATCTGAGAAAGGACATTTGGAAACACTCTTTAGAATATCCTGAAAAGAAATAACCTCAGTGAGAAACCAGAAGGAAGCTTTCTGTGAAACTGCTCTGTGTCACGTGAATTCCACTCACACAGTTAAGCTTCTCTTTTCATTGAGCTGTATCATAACACTGTTTTTGTTTAGTCTGTGAAGGGATATTCTGGAGGGCTTTGAGGCTTACGGTGAGAAAGGAAACGTCTTCAGATAGAAACTGGAGAGAAGCTTTCTGAGGAGCTGCTTTGTGACGTGCATTCCACTCACAGAAATATACCTTTCTTCTCCTAGAGGATTCCAGAAATCTTTTGGAGAAAAAGCTACAAAACAGACATTCGGGAGTATAGGGAAGGCTATGGTGAAAAAGGAAATATCCTCAGACAAAAACTGGAAAGAAGATTTCTGTGAAACTGCTTTGTTTTAGATATATTTATTCATCTCGCATAGTTAAAACTTTAATTATATTAACCAGTTTGCAAACTCCGTCATGCACAGATCCACGAAGGGACGTTCCAGAACACATTCAGGCCTATGGTGAAAGAGGAGATATCTTCAGATAAAAACTGGATAGAAGCTTTCTGAGCAACTACTTTGTGATGTATGCATTCCACTCATGGAGTTATACCTCTTTTCCCACAAGGCCGTGTTTGAACACTGTTCCTCTGAAAACCGGAAAAGTGATATTTTGGAACGCATTGAGGACTATGTTGAATAGTGAAATATACTGAAATAAAATCGAGGAAGAAGCATTCAACGTATCTGCTCTCTGATATGTGCATTCACTTCACAGAGTTAATGCTTACTCTATGTTGCCCAGTTGCAAAATGCTGTCTTTGAAGAATCTGTGAAGGGTTATTTAGTGAAGGCCGGAGGCTTGTGGTGGGCGAGGAAATGTCTTCCGATGAATCCTGCAGAGAAAAGTTCTGAGCAACTGCTTTACGATGTGTGTATTCGTCTCATAGAGTTTAACCATTCTTTGGATTGAGCAGCTTCAAATCTCTGTTTTTTGGAATCTGAGGAAGGACATTTGGGAACAATCCTTAGAAAATGGAGAAAGAAATATCCTGAGGTAAAATACAGAAGGAAGCTTTCTGTGAAACTGCTCTGTGTTGTCTTAATTCCTCTCATTCAGATAAGCCTCTCTTTTCATTGAGCATTTTGCTAGCCCTGTGTATGTTTAGCGTGTGATGGGATATTCGGGAGCACTTTGAGGCTAACGGTGAAAAGGAAATATGTTCAGACTGAAACTGGAGAGAAGCTTTCCGAGGAACTGCTTTGTGACGTGTGCATTCCAGTCACAGTGTTATACCTCTCTTCTCATACAGCGTCGGGGAAAACCTTTTGGAGAAACAGCTACCAAGTGATATTCGGGAGCATGTTGATGCCAATGGTGAAAAGGGAAATAGCCTCAGACAAAAACTGGGAAGAAGCTTTTTAGGGAACTACTCTGTGATATGTGTAATCATCTCACATAGATAAAGCTTTCTTTACATTACAAAGCTTGAAAACGGTCATGGACAGATCCACGAAGGGACCGTCTGGAGCACATTCTGGATTCTGGTTAAAAAGAAAATATCTTCAGATAAAAACTGGAAAGAAGCTTTCTGTGAATCTGCTTTTTGCTATGTTTATTCATCTCACATAGATGAAGCTTTCTTTACATTACAGCTTGGAAACTCTTTCGTGGATGGATCTGCAAAGGGAAATTTGGGATCACATTCGGGCCTATGGTGAAATAGGAAATATAGTCAGATAAAAACTGGAGAGAAGCTTTCTGAGAAACTGCTTGTGATGTGTGCATTCCACTCAGGAGTTATACCTCTTTTCTCACAAGGCAGTGTTTGAACACTGTTCCTGTAAAACCAAGAGTGATATATGGAGCACATTGAAGACTATGGCAAAAAGAGAAATGTCGTTCAATAAAAAACAGAAAGAAGCACTAGAAGAAACTACTCTCTGACATGTCCAATTTTTTCACAGGTTTAAAGCTTACTCTACATTTCCCAGTTTGAAAGTCAGTCTTTGAGGGTTCTGTGAAGGGAAAGTAAGTGGCGACCAGAGGCCTCTTTGAGGCAAGGAAATGTCTTCCACCGAAAATGAGAGAGAAGCTTTCTCAGCAACTCTTTTGTGTTATATGTATTCATCTTATAGCATTAAATCATTCTTTGGATTGAGGAGTTTGAAATCACTGTTTCTGTGGAATCTGAGAAAGGACATTTGGAAACGCTCTTTAGAATATCCTGAAAAAGAAATAACCTCAGAGAGAAACCAAGAGGAAGCTTTCTCTGAAACTGCTCTGTGCCACGTGAATTCCTCTCATACAGTTAAGCTTCTGTTTTCATTGAGCTGTATCATAACACTGTTTTTGTTTAGTCTGTGAAGGCATATTCTGGCGGGCTTTGAGGCTTATCGTAAGAAAGGATACACCTTCAGAGAGAAAGTGGAGGGAAGCTTTCTGAGAAACTATTTTGTGATATATGCATTCCAGTCAGGGAGTTATACCACTTTTCTCCTAGTTTTGAAACTCTGTCTTTGAAGAATCTGTGAAGGGATATTATTGACACCCAGAGGCTTGCGGTGAGTGAGGAAACATCTTCCGATGAAACCTGCAGAGAATCGTTCTGAGAAACTGCTTTGTGATGTGTGTATTCGCCTACTAGAGTTAAACCATGCTTTGGAATGAGCAGCTTGATATCACTGTTTTTGTGGAATCTGAGGAAGGACATTTGGAAACGATCCTTAAAATATGGAGAGAGAAATATCTTCAGGTAAAATCCAGAAGGAACCTTTCTGTGAAACTGCTCTCTGTTGTCTTAATTCCTCCCACTCAGATAAGCCTCTCTTTTCATTGAGCAATTTTCTAGCCCTGTGTATGTTTAGTGTGTGATTGGATATTCGGGAGCCCTTTGAGACTAATGGTGAAAAAGGAAATATGTTGAGACCGAAACTGGAGAGAAGCTATCTGAGAAACTGCCTTGTGACGTGTGCGTTCCATTCCCAGTGTTACACCTCTCTTCTCATATAGCGTCGGGGAAACCCTTTTGCAGAAACAGGTACCAAGTTATATTTGGGAGCATTTTCATGCTGATGGTGAAAAGGGAAACAGCCTCAGAGAAAAACTGGAAAGAAGCTTTCTAGGAAACTACTCTGTGATATGTGTAATCATCTCACATAGATAAACCTTTCTTTACATTACGCAGCTTGGAAACTGTCATTGACGGATCCACGAAGGGACCTTCAGGAGAACATTCTAGACTCTGATGAAAAAGGAAATGTCTTCAAATAAAAACTGGAAAGAAGCTTTTTGTGGATCTGCTTTTTGCTATGTTTATTCAACTCACATACAGGAAGCTACCTTTACATTACACAGCTTGGAACTTCCCTCGTGGATTGATCAGCGAAGGGATATTTGCGATCATATTTTGGCCTATGGTGAAATAGCAAATATAGTCAGATAAAAACTGGAGAGTAGCTCTCTCAGAAACTGCTTGGTGTCGTGTACATTCCACTCAGGGAGTTGTAACTTTCTTCTCATAAGGCACAGTTTGAACACTGTTCCTGTAAAAGCAAAAGACTGATATTTGGAGCACATTGAAGACTATGGCAAAAAGTGAAATGTCGTCCAATAAAAAAAAAAGAAGCACTCGAAGAAACTGCTCTCCGACATGTCCATTCTCTACACATGGTTAAAGCTACTCTACATTTACCAGTTTAAAAGTCGGTCTTTGAGGGTTCTGTGAAGGGATAGTAAATGGCAACCGGAGGCCTGTGTGAATCAAGGAAATATCTTCCATCAAAAATCGGAGAGAAGCTTTCTGAGTAACTCTTTTGCGATGGTTGTATTCATCTCATAGAGTTAATCATTCTTTGGATTGAGTCGTTTGAAATCGCTGTTTCTTTGGAATCTTAGAAATTACATTTGGAAAAGCACTTTAGAATATCCTGAAAAAGAAATAACCTCAGAGAGAACCAGAAGGAATCTTTATGTGAAACTGCTCTGTATCAGGTTAATTCCACTCACACAGTTAAGCCTATCTTTTCATTGAGCAGTTTTCTCACCCTGTGTATGTTTAGGGTGTGATAGGATATTCGGGAGCACTTTGAGGCTCACCGTGAAAAAGGAAATATGTTCAGACCGAAACTGGACAGAAGCTTTTCAAGGAACTGCTTTGTGATGGAAGCATTCCAGTTAAAATGCTGTATCTCTCTTCTCATACAGCGTCAGGGAAACCCTTTTAGAGAAAGAGGTTCCAGGTGATATTCGGGAGCATCTTGATGACAATGGAGAAATGGGAAATAGCCTCAGACAGAAACTGGAAAGAAGCTTTCTAGGAAACTACTCTGTAATATGTGTAATCATCTCATATAGATAAAGCTTTCTTTACATTACGCAGCTTGAAACTGTCATGGATGTATCCACGAAGGGACCTTCAGGAGAACATTCTAGACTCTGATGAAAAAGGAAATGTCTTCAAATAAAAACTGGAAAGAAGCTTTTTGTGGATCTGCTTTTTGCTATGTTTATTCAACTCACATACAGGAAGCTACCTTTACATTACACAGCTTGGAACTTCCCTCGTGGATTGATCAGCGAAGGGATATTTGCGATCATATTTTGGCCTATGGTGAAATAGCAAATATAGTCAGATAAAAACTGGAGAGTAGCTCTCTCAGAAACTGCTTGGTGTCGTGTACATTCCACTCAGGGAGTTGTAACTTTCTTCTCATAAGGCACAGTTTGAACACTGTTCCTGTAAAAGCAAAAGACTGATATTTGGAGCACATTGAAGACTATGGCAAAAAGTGAAATGTCGTCCAATAAAAAAAAAAGAAGCACTCGAAGAAACTGCTCTCTGACATGTCAATTGTCTACACATGGTTACAGCTTACTCTATATTTACCAGTTTAAAAGTCGATCTTTGAGGGTTCTGCAAAGGGATAGTAAATGGCGACCGGAAGCTTGTGTGAATCAAGGAAATGTCTTCCATCGAAATTCAGAGAGAAGCTTTCTGAGTAGCACTTTGTGTTGCTTCTATTCATCTTATAGAGTTAATCATTCTTCGGATTGAGCAGGTTGAAATCACTGTTTCTTTGGAATCTTAGAAAATACATTTGGAAACGCTCTTTAGAATATCCTGAAAAAGAAATAACCTCAGAGAGAACCAGAAGGAATCTTTCTGTGAAACTGCTCTGTGTCACGTGAATTCCACTCACACAGTTAAGCCTATCTTTTCATTGAGCAGTTTTCTCACCCTGTGTATGTTTAGTGTGTGATGGGATATTCGGGAGCACTTTGAGGCTTACAGTGAAAAAGGAAATATGTTCAGACCGAAACTGGAGAGAAGCTTTCCGAGGAACTGCTTTGTGACGTGTGCATTCCAGTCACAGTGTTATACCTCTCTTCTCATACAGCGTCAGGAAACCCTTTTGGAGAAAGAGGTACCAGGTGATATTCGGGAGCATGTTGATGCCAATGGAGAAATGGGAAATAGCCTCAGACAGAAACTGGAAAGAAGCTTTCTAGGAAACTACTCTGTAATATGTGTAATCATCTCATATAGATAAAGCTTTCTTTACATTACGCAGCTTGGAAACTGTCATGGATGTATCCACGAAGGGACCTTCCTGAGCACATTCTGGACCATGGTGAAAAAGGACATATCTTCAGATAAAACCTGGAAAGAATTTTTCTGTGAATCTGCTTTTTGCTATGTTTATTCATCTCACATAGATGAAGCATTCTTTACATTACACACCTTGGAAACTGCCTCGTGGATGGATCCGCGAAGGGTTCTTTGGGATCACATTTGGGCCTATGGTGAAATAGGAAATACAGTGAGATGAAAATTGGAGAGAAGCTTTCTGAGAAACTGCTTGGTAATGTGTGCATTCCAATCAGGAGTTTTAACTTTCTTCTCATAAGGCACAGTTTGAACACAGTTCTTGTGAAACCAAAAAAGTGATATTCTGAGCACATTGAAGACTATGGCAAAAAGTGAAATGTCATCCAATGAAAAACATACAGAAGCACTCGAAGAAACTGTTCTTTGGCATGTCCATTCTTTTCACAGGATTAAACTTACTGTATATTTCCAAGTTTGAAAGTCGTTCTTTGAGGGTTCTGTGAAGGGATATTAATTGGCAACTGCAGGTCTGTGTCAAGCAAAGAAATGTCCTCCATTGGAAATCAGGGGGAATCTTTCTGCACAACTCTTTTGTGATGTTTGTTTTCATCTCATACAGTTAAATCAGTCTTTGTATTGAGCAGTTTGAAATCACTGTTTCTGGGGAATCTGAGAAAGGACATTTGGAAACGCTCTTTAGAATATCCTGAAAACTAAATAACCTCAGAGAGAAACCAGAAGGAAGCTTTCCGTGAAACTGCTCTGTGTCACGTGAATTCCACTCACACAGTTAAGCTTCTCTTTTCATTGAACAGTATAATACCACTGTTTTTGTTTTGTCTGTGAAGGGATATTCAGGAGTGCTTTGAGGCTTACGGTGAGAAAGGAAACGTCTTTAGATAGAAACTGGAGAGAAGCTTTCTGAGGAGCTGCTTTGAGACGTGTGCTTTCCACTCACAGAGATACACCTTTCTTCTCCTAGAGGATTCCAGAATCCCATTTTGAGAAAAAGCTGCAAAAGACATTCGGGAATACAGGGACAGATATGGTTAAAAAGGAAATATCCTTAGAAAAATCTGGGATGAAGATTTCTGTGAATCTGCTTTATTCGTCTCCCATAGTTAAAATTTTTCTTATATTACGCAGTTTGGAAACTCCGTCACGCACAGATCTGCGAAGGGACATTGGGGAGCACATTCAGGCCAACAGTGAAAGAAGAGATATCTTCAGATAAAACTAGATAGACGCTTTTGGAAAAAGTACTTTATGATATATGCATTCCACTCAGAGAGTTATACCACTTTTCACACAAGGCAGCGTTTGAACACTGTTTCTGTGAAACTGAAAAAGTGATATTTTAGAGCACATTGAGGACTATGGTGAATAGTGAAATATACTGAAATAAAATCGAGGAAGAAGCATTCCAAGAATCTGTTCTCTGATACGTGCATTCATTGCACAGAGTTAATATTTACTGTACGTTGCCCAGTTTCAAAATTCTGTCTTTGAAGAATCTGTGAAGGGAGAGTTATTGATGCCTGGAGGCTCGTGGTTAGTAGGAAAGCATCTTCCAATGCAACTAGCAGAGAAAGGTTCTGAGCAACTGCTTTGTGACGTGTATTTGCCTCTTAGAGTTAAACCATTCTTTTGACTGAGCAGCTTGAAATCACTGTTTTTGTGGAATCTGAGGAGGGACATTTGGGAACGATTCTTGGATTATGGAGAAGGAAATATCCTCAGGAAAAATCCAGTAGGAAACTTTTGTGAAACTGCTCTTTGTGGTCTTAATTCCTCTCGCTCAGTTAAGCCTACCTTTTCATTGAGCAGTATTCTAGCCCTGTGTATGTTTAGCGTGTGATGGGATATTCGGGAGCACTTTGAGGCTTACGTGAAAAAGGAAATATGATCAGACCGAAACTGGAGAAAAGCTTTCAGAGGAACTGCTTTGTGACATGTGCATTCCAGTCACAGTGTTATACCTCTCTTCTCATACAGCGTCGGGGAAAACCTTTTGGAGAAACAGGTACCAAGTGATATTTGGGAGCATGTTGATGCCGATGGTGAAAAGCAAAATAGCCCCAGACAAAAACTGGAAAGAAGCTTTCTAGAAAAAGAGAAATAGCATCAGACAAAAACTGGAAAGAGTGTTCTAGGAAACTACTGTGTGATATGTGTAATTATCTCACATAGATAAACCTTTCTTTACATTATGCAGCTTGGAAACTGTCATGCATGGATCCACAAAGGGACCTTTGGGAGCTCATTGAGGCCTATGGTGAAATAGCAAATATAGTCAGATAAAAACTGGAGAGAAGGTTTCTGAGAAACTGCTTTGTGACGTGTGCATTCCATTCACAGTGTTATACCTCTCGTCTCATACAGCGTCGGGGAAATCGTTTTGCAGCAACATGTACCAAGTGATATTCAGGAGCATATATCTTCTGAATATCCCTTTGCAGACTAAACAAAAACAGTGTTATGATACTGTTCTCTGAAAAGAGAAGCAGAAAACTGCTCAATGAAAAGATAGGCTTAACTGAGTGAGAGGAAGTAAGATGACACAGAGCAGTTTCACAGAAAGATTCTGTTTGGATGAACGGAGGCAAGATGGTGCACTTCTGGGTTCTTCATCATCAACTTTTCCCATGTGCGTGAAAATGTAGCCAGTGCTCAGGAAGGTGCAGACCAATCAGGCATGCGCCAGGTGATTTCAATCCGAAGAGACCAAGATTTACCTGGTGGACCCTGTGGAGCCCCTCCTCCTCCCTGACACGTCCGTGCCCCACCTATTGCCCTTCCACTTTTAGAAAAGCTGCTTCTGGTAGACACGTGGCATGGACATCCTCAGTCCCCATTCTTGTTGGGACTGTATCAGGAACTCTGTCCGAGAGCTCTATCAGGCAACTCTCTCGGCCTTCTTTGCTGGAGGCCGACAGACATCACCTTGCACACCTTTTCTGAACCTAGATGACCAAAGATTAAATTTGCAGTATTGCTTTTAGCCTTGCCTATTCGCTGGTTCTTTTGTGCTTTCTCTGGTGGTCTCAGAAAAACAAATCAGTTGTTATCAAACCCGGGAGGAGACCCCTCCTCAGGACTCTAAGGGTTGAAGAACCTCCTCCTGCTCCCACGCCACAGACGGACCAGGACCTGAGACCCGCTTTCCTCACTCTGACGGCCTCTCTAGGGTAAGTGCCCTTGTCTCCTCTTTACCTCCCTCGTTCAAAAGTCCTACACAGGTCCGAGGTCTACTTTTGAGCCCCCAAGGGGCTGGGGAGACCCGTTCAGGACAGAGACATCTGTCACGTGAAGGTAATCTCCACCTTGGCCCCAAGAGTCTCCAGTCTATCTCTGGTGATTTCAAAGGACGCTTTGAAGCCAGGCAGAGATCTCTGCTTCTTTCCACTGTGGTGTGGCCCCAATACAAACTAGACAATCACTCTCAGTGTCCACCAGAGGGCACCTTAGACTGCAATGTTCTGATCGACCTCAGCAATTTCTGGCAGCTGCTAGGCAAGTGTTCCGAAATTATTACATACAAGGCTTTTGGGCCTTACGCTCTCATGCCGACTTGTGTAGCCGGTGTTCTTTTGTCCAGGTTATGCTGGCCAAGGACGCCGGCTCGCAGGAACCTGAAAAAGAGGAGTCTTTATTCCTTTCTGTTCAGTCGGAGGACCTAGGGTTTCCTTCTGTCTCTATACCCTCACTCCCGCCCTACACTCCTCCTTCTTACCCCGTCCAGACTCTTCCTTCATCTTCTTTATCTACTATTAATCCATTGGGTCCCGTGCCTCCTTCGGGGCCCCCAACTGGCTGTCTTGAGTCCCCTGTTTCTGCCCACACCCACTCTAAGTGCCCTGCTGATGTCCCCATTCCTGCCCCACACCTCCCTACAGTGTTAGCACCTTTGTGAAAGGTAGCTGGAGCAGAGGGTTAGTCACAGTACATGTCCCTTTTTCACTGACCGACCTTTCCAAAATTGAGAAGCATCTAGGGGATTTCTCAGCTAATTCTACCATATACATAAAGGAATTTAGATATCTTTATCAGGCCTATGACTTAACTTGGCATGACCTCCAGGTGATCCTAACTTATACCCTAAGACTTGAGGGGCAAGAGCACATCTTAGCGGCCGCCAGGCAGCATGCCAACCAATTACATTTAACTGATGCTGCCATTCCACTAGAGGAGCAAGCATTCCCCTCGGCAGACCCAGACTTGGGCTACCAATTGGCCAGCCTGGGTGCCGTAGGCGAGACATAATGGTCCAGTGTTTGTTGGCTGGTATGCAAGCAGCCTCAAACAAAACTGTAAATTTTAACAAATTAAAAGAACCAAAAGAAAATTAAGCCGCATCCTTAAATTGGTTGACTGAGGTTCTAACCCAATATATCTGGTTAGATCCGGCCTCCCCCACAGGGGCCACCATTTTGGCGTCTTATTTCATTTCTCAATCAGCTCCTGACATTCGTAAAAATCTTAAAAAGGTAGAGGATGGTCCTCAGACATCAATACAAGACCTAGTTAAATTAGCCTTTAAGATCTATAACTCAAGAGAGGAGACAGCTGAGGCACAGTGGCAGGCTCACCTTGGACAGAAGGTGCAGCTCCTAGCGGCGGCTTACAGTCCAGTCATAACCCCAGACCAGAGAGCACACACTGCGCAGAATCCAAGGCTACATAAGGAGCCTGCTATACGTGTGGCAAGGCAGGTCACTATGCCAACAAGTATCCACAAGGTCCCCGAGCCCCAACGCAGCCTTGCTATAAGTGCAAGACGTCAGGACATTGGCCCAGTGAATGTCCTAATCCTCATCCACTAGCAACCCCCTGCCCTGCTTGCCAACAGGAAAGACACTGGAAGTCTGATTGCCCCACCCTGAGAACAGGTGACACGTCTCAAAGTGACCCCCTTTCCCAGGATTCTGGGAGCTCCTTCCAGCTCCTACATTTGGACGATGACAACTGAAGGTGCCAAGACTCGGGGACCTCCAACACCCTCGCTGAGCCACGGGTAACTCTCCTGGTAGCGGGTAAGACAATTTTTTTAATCGAGAGTGGATCTACTTATTGTGTTTTGCTGTCCTTCTCTGGACCTGGCCTTCCATCCAATATCTCTGTAGTAGGAATTGACGGAAAGCCATCTACTCCACGAAGATCTCCACTCCTTAATTGCTGCCTTTGCCAACAACTACTTTGTGCACTCCTTCCTGATTCCCAGCTAAAAAGTCCCCTGCCGAAAGCAATCAGTGGAAAACAGTTTGGGTTTCCCCCACTCGCCTCAAACTTACTAAATTTTCTTAACTATCTCATACTCCCCAGCCTTGCCAGGACTATCCTTCCAACGAATGCTTCCATTCCTCATTCTTATAGTAATACTGTGCCTTATTTTATGTTTTGCCCCCATTTTGATCAAATTTCTCTGTGCCAAGATTCAATAAATCACTCGCGTCACCTTCAACCAAATGCTTCTTCCTCCATACGTCCAAATACTAAACATAGGTTCTGACCTTATCGACGCCACTTAACAGCAGCAGGTAGCCAGACAGATCACGGCACCCCCTTATCACAATTATCAATAAAAGGTTGGAATGTTTGGACGAACGGAGGCAAGGGGGCGCACTTCTGGGTTCTTCATCATCAACTTTTCCCGTGTGCGCAAAAATGTAGCCGATGCCCAGGAAAGGACAGACCAATCAGGCATGTGCCAGGTGATGTCAATCTGAAGAGACCAAGATTTACCTGGTGGCACCTGTGGAGACCCTCACCCTCCCCAACACCTCCGTGCCCCACCTATTGCCCTTTCACTCCTAGAAAAGCCACTCCCAGCAGATGCGTGGCACAGGCTTCCTCAGCTCCCATTCTTGTTGGGACTGCATCAGGAACTCTGCCCGAGAGCTCTACCGGGCGATGCTCTCGGCCTCCTTGGCCGGAGGCCAACAGACTTCACCTTGCAAACCTTCTTCCGGGAAGTTAGATGACCAAAGAATAAATTTGCAGTTTTGCTTTTAGCCTTGCCTACTCGCTGGTTCTTTTGTGCTATCTCTGGTGGTCTTAGCAAAACAAATCAGCTTCCTTCTGGATTTTACCTGAGGATATTTCTTTCTCCATATTCTAAGGATCGTTCCCAAATGTCCTTCCTCAGATTCCACTAAAACAGTGATTTCAAGCTGCTCAATCCAAAGAATGGTTTAACTCTATGAGACGAATACACACATCACAAAGCAGTTGCTCAGAACGTTTCTCTGCAGGTTTCATCGGAAGGCATTTCCTCACTCACCAGAAGCCTCTGGAAGTCACTAAATATCCCTTCACAGATTCTTCAAAGACAGAATGTTTCAAAACTGGGCAACATAGAGTAAGCATTAACTCTGTGAAATGAATGCACATATCAGAGAGCAGATTCTTGGAATGCTTCTTCCTCGATTTTATTTCAGTATATTTCACTACACGCCATAGTCCTCAATGTGTTCTGAAATATCACATTTCGTTTTCACAGGAACAGTGTTCAAACACTGCCTTGTGAGAAAAGAGGTATAACTCCCTGAGTGGAATGCATACATCACAAAGTAGTTTCTCAGAAAGCTTCTATCCAGTTTTATCTGAAGATATCTCCTCTTTCACCATAGGCCTGAATGTGCTCCCGAATGTCATTTCATGGATCTGTGCACGACGGAGTTCCAAGCTGTGTAATATAATTACAGTTTTAACTATGTGAGATTTACAAGTATATCTAACACAAAGCAGTTTCACAGAAATCTTCTTTCCAGTTTTTGTCTGAAGATATTTCCTTTTTCACCATAGTCATCACTGTACTCCCGAATATCTCTTGGTAGCTTTTTCTCCAAAATGGATTCCGGAATCCTCTAGGAGAAGAAAGGTATATTTCTGTGAGTGGAATGCACACATCACAAAGTAGTTTCTCAGAAAGCTTCTATCCAGTTTTATCTGAAGATATCTCCTCTTTCACCATAGGCCTGAATGTGCTCCAAATGTCCTTCCTCAGATTCCACAAAACAGTGATTTCAAGCTGCTCAATCCAAAGAATGGTTTAACTCTATGAGACGAATACACACATCACAAAGCAGTTTCACAGAAAGCTTCCTTCTGGATTTTACCTGAGGATATTTCTTTCTCCATATTCTAAGGATCATTCCCAAATGTCCTTCCTCAGATTCCACAAAACAGTGATTTCAAACTGCTCAATCCAAAGAATGGTTTAACTCTATGAGACGAATACACACATCACAAAGCAGTTGCTCAGAACGTTTCTCTGCAGGTTTCATCGGAAGGCATTTCCTCACTCACCAGAAGCCTCTGGGAGTCACTAAATATCCCTTCACAGATTCTTCAAAGACAGAATGTCGAAACTGGGCAACATAGAATAAGCATTAACTCTGTGAAATGAATGCACATATCAGAGAGCAGATTCTTGGAATGCTTCTTCCTCGATTTTATTTCAGTATATTTCACTACTCGCCATAGTCCTCAATGTGTTCTGAAATATCACTTTTTGGTTTCACAGGAACAGTGTTCAAACACTGCCTTGTGAGAAAAGAGGTATAACTCCCTGAGTGGAATGCATACATCACAAAGTAGTGTCTCAGAAAGCTTCTATCCAGTTTTTATCTGAAGATATCTCCTCTTTCACCATAGGCCTGAGTGTGCTCCCGAATGTCATTTCATGGATCTGTGCACGACGGAGTTCCAAGCTGTGTAATATAATTACAGTTTTAACTATGTGAGATTTACAAGTATATCTAACACAAAGCAGTTTCACAGAAATCTTCTTTCCAGTTTTTGTCTGAAGATATTCCATTTTTCACCGTAGTCATCACTGTACTCCAGAGTATCTCTTCGTAGCTTTTTCTCCAAAATGGATTCCGGAATCCTCTAGGAGAAGAAAGGTATATTTCTGTGAGTGGAACGCACACATCACAAAGTAGCTCCTCAGAAAGCTACTCTGAGTTTTCTATTTGAAGACGATTCTGTTCTCACCATAAGCCTCAAAGCCTTCCAGAATATCCCTTCGTAGAATAAACAAAAACAGTGGTATGATACAGCTCAATGTAAAGAAAAGCTTTACTGCATGAGCAGAATTCACGTGACACAGAGCAGTTTCACAGGAAGCTTCCTTCTGGTTTCTCTCGTAGGTTTTTGGTTTTTCAGGATATTCCAAAGAGCGTTTTCAAATGTCCTTTATCAGATTCCACAGAAAGAATGATTTCAAACTGCTCAATCCAAAGAATAATTTAGCTCTATGAGATGAATACAAAAATCACGAAAGAGTTGCGCAGAATGCTTCTCTCCAATTTTCGATGAAAGACATTTCCTTGCCTCACCCAGGCCTCAGGTTGCCACTTAGTATCCTGTCGCAGAACACTCAAAGACCGAGTTTCAAACTGGGAAATATAGAGTAAGCTTTAACACTGTGAAAATAATGGACATGTCAGAGAGCAGTTTCTTCGAGTGCTTCTTTCTGTTTTTTATTGTACAACATTTCACTTTTTGCCATAGTCTTCAATGTGCTCTGAATATCACTCTTTTGGTTTTACAGGAACAGTTTTCAAACTGTACCTTATGCAAAGAAAGTTATAACTCCCTGAGTGGAATACACCATTACCAAGTAGGTTCCGAGAAAGCTTCTCTCCAGTTTTAATCTGACTATATTTCCTCTTTCACCATAGGCCCGAATGTGATTCCAAATATCCCTTCACGGATGCATCCACGAAGGACTTTTCAAGCTGCGTAATGTAAAGAAAGCTTCATTTCTGTGAGATGAATAAGCATAGCAAAAAGCAGATTCACAGAGAGCTTCTTTTCACTTTTTATCTGAAGATGTTTCTTCCTTCACCATAGTCCTGGAAGTGCTCCCGAAGGTCCCTTCATGGATCCATCCATGACAGTTTCCAAGCTACATAATATAAAGAAAGCTTTATCTATGTGAGATGATTACACATATCACAGAGTAGTTTCCTAGAAAGCTTCTTTCCAGTTTTGTCTGAGGCTATTTCCTTTTCACCATTGGCATCAACATGCTTCCGAATATCACTTGGTACCTGTTTCTCCAAAAGGGTTTCCCTGACGCTGTATGAGAAGAGAGGTATAACACTGTGACTGGAATGCACACGTCACAAAGCAGTTCCTCGGAAAGCTTCTCCAGTTTTAATCTGACTATATTTCCTATTTCACCATAGGCCCGAATGTGATCCCAAATATCCCTTCACGGATACATCCACGAAGGAGTTTTCAAGCTGCGTAATGTAAAGAAAGCTTCATTTCTGTGAGATGAATAAACATAGCAAAAAGCAGATTCACAGAAAGCTTCTTTCCAGTTTTTATCTGAAGATGTTTCTTCCTTCACCATAGTCCTGAAGTGCTCAAGGTCCCTTCATGGATCCATCCATGACAGTTTCCAAGCTGCATAATATAAAGAAAGCTTTATCTATCTGAGATGATTACACATATCACTGAGTAGTTTCCTAGAAAGCTTTTTTCCAGTTTTCTTCTGAGGCTATTTCCTTTTCACCATCGGCATCAACATGCTCCGAATATCACTTGGTACCTGTTTCTCCAAAAGGATTCCGGAATCCTCTAGGAGAAGAAAGGTATATTTCTGTGAGTGGAATGCACATCACAAAGCAGTTTCTCAGAAAGCTTCTCTCCAGTTTTTATCTGACTATATTTCTATTTCACCATAGGCCCGAATGTGATTCCAAATATCCCTTCACGGATGCATCCACGAAGGACTTTTCAAGCTGCGTAATGTAAAGAAAGCTTCATCTATGTGAGATGAATAAACATAGCAAAAGCAGATTCACAGAGCTTCTTTCACTTTTTATCTGAAGATGTTTCTTCCTTCACCATAGTCCTGAAGTGCTCCCGAAGGTCCTTCATGGATCCATCCATGACAGTTTCAAGCTGCGTAATGTAAAGAAAGCTTTATCTATCTGAGATGATTACACATATCACTGAGTAGTTTCCTAGAAAGCTTTTTTCCAGTTTTCTTCTGAGGCTATTTCCTTTTCACCATCAGCATCAACATGCTCCGAATATCCCTTGGTACCTGTTGCTCCAAAATGATTTGCCCGACACTGTATAAGACGAGAGTTATAACATGGTGAGTGGAATGCACATCACAAAGCAGTTCTCAGAAATCTTCTCTCCAGTTTTTATCTGACTATATTTGCTATTTCACCATAGGCCTCAATGTGATCCCAAATATCCCTTCACGGATGCATCCACGAGGACTTTTCAAGCTGCGTAATGTAAAGAAAGCTTCATCTATGTGAGATGAATAAACATAGCAAAAGCAGATTCACAGAAAGCTTCTTTCAGTTTTATCTGAAGATATTTCCTTTTCACCATAGTCCTGAAGTGCTCCCGAAGGTCCTTCATGGATCCATCCATGACAGTTTCAAGCTGCATAATATAAAGAAAGCTTTATCTATCTGAGATGATTACACATATCACTGAGTAGTTTCCTAGAAAGCTTCTTTCCAGTTTTTTCTGAGGCTATTTCCCTTTTCACCATCGGCATCAACATGCTCCCGAATATCACTTGGTACCTGTTGCTCCAAAATGATTTGCCCGACACTGTATAAGACGAGAGTTATAACATGGTGAGTGGAATGTACATTTCACAAAGCAGTTTCTCAGAAATCTTCTCTCCAGTTTTTATCTGACTATATTTCCTATTTCACCATAGGCCTCAATGTGATCCCAAATATCCCTTTGCGAATCCACCCACGAGGGAGTTTCAAGCTGCATAATGTAAAGAAAGCTTCATCTCTGTGAGATGAATAAACATAGCAAAAGCAGATTCACAGAAAGCTTCTTTTCACTTTTTATCTGAAGATATTTCCTTCTTCACCATAGTCCTGAATGTGCTCCCGAAGGTCCCTTCGTGGATCCATCCATGACAGTTTCCAAGCTGCATAATATAAAGAAAGCTTTATCTATCTGAGATGATTACACATATCACTGAGTAGTTTCCTAGAAAGCTTCTTTCCAGTTTTTTTCTGAGGCTATTTCCTTTTCACCATCGGCATCAACATGCTCCCGAATATCCCTTGGTACCTGTTGCTCCAAAATGATTTGCCCGACGCTGTATGAGACGAGAGTTATAACAGTGTGAGTGGAATGCACATTTCACAAAGCAGTTTCTCAGAAAGCTTCTCTCCAGTTTTATCTGACTATATTTGCTATTTCACCATAGGCCTCAATGTGATCCCAAATATCCCTTCACGAATCCATCCATGAGGGAGTTTCAAGCTGTAATGTAAAGAAAGCTTCATCTCTGTGAGATGAATAAACATAGCAAAAGCAGATTCACAGAAAGCTTCTTTCCAGTTTTATCTGAAGATATTTCTTTTCACCATAGTCCTGAAGTGCTCAAGGTCCTTCATGGATCCATCCATGACAGTTTCAAGCTACATAATATAAAGAAAGCTTTATCTATCTGAGATGATTACACATATCACTGAGTAGTTTCCTAGAAAGCTTCTTTCCAGTTTTTTTCTGAGGCTATTTCCTCTTTCACCATCGGCATCAACATGCTCCTGAATATCACTTGGTACCTGTTGCTCCAAAACGATTTGCCTGACACTGTATGAGACGAGAGTTATGACAGTGTGAGTGGAATGCATACATCACAAAGCAGTTTCTCAGAAACCTTCTCTCCAGTTTTTATCTGACTATATTTGCTATTTCACCATAGGCCTCAATGTGATCCCAAATATCCCTTCACGAATCCACCCACGAGGGAGTTTCAAGCTGTGTAATGTAAAGAAAGCTTCATCTATGTGAGATGAATAAACATAGCAAAAAGCAGATTCACAGAAAGCTTCTTTCCAGTTTTAATATGAAGATATTTCCTTTTTCACCATAGTCCGGAATGTTCTCTGGAAGGTCCCTTCGTGGATCCATCCATGACAGTTTCTAAGCTGCGTAATGTAAAGAAAACTTTATCTATGTGAGATAATTACAGGTATCACAGAGTAGTTTCCTAGAATGTTCTTTCCAGTTTTTGTCTGAGGCTATTTCGCTTTTCACCATTGGCATCAACGTGCTTCCGAATATCACTTGGTACCTGTTTCTGCCAATGGGTTTCCCCGACGCTGTAGGAGAAAAAAGGTACAACACTGTGGCTGGAAATCACACGTCACAAAGCAGTTCCTCGGAAAGCTTCTCTCCAGTTTCGGTCTGATCATATTTCCTTTTTCACCGTAATCCTCAAAGTGCTCCCAAATATCCCATCACACGGTAAACATACACAGGGCTAGAAAACTGCACAATGAAATGAGAGGCTTAACTGAGTGACAACCATTAAGAAGACACAGAGCAGTTTCACAGAATGCTTCCAACTGGATTTTTCCTGAGGATATTTCTTTCTCCATATTCTAAGGATTGTTCCCAAATGTCCTTCCTCAGATTCCACGAAAACAGTGATTTCTAGCTGCTCATTCCAAAGAATGGTCTAACTCTATCAGACAAATACACGCATCACAAAGCAGTTGCTCAGAACGTTTCTCTGCTAGTTTCATCGGAAGAAATTTCTTGCTAACCACAAGCCTCTGGGCCTCAATATGTATCCCTTCACAGATTCTACAAAGACAGAGTTTTGAACCTGGGCTACACAGAGTAAAAATTAACTCTGTGCAATGAATGCATGTATGAGAGAGCAGATTCTTGGAATGCTTCTTCCTCAATTTTATTTCAGTATAATTCACTACTCGCCATAATCCTCAATGCGTTCCAAAATATCACTTTTTCGTTTTCACAGGAACAGTGTTCAAACACTGCATTGTGAGAAAAGAGATATAACTCCCTGAGTATAATGCATACATCACAAAGTAGTTTCTCAGAAAGCTTCTATCCAGTTTTTATCTGAAGATATCTCCCCTTTCACCATAGGCCTGAATGTGCTCCATAATGTCCCTTCGCGGATCCGTGCATGATGGAGTTCCCAATCTGCGTAATATAAGTAAAGTTTTAACTATGTGAGGCAGATAAATATATCTAACACAAAGCACTTTCACAGAAATCTTCTTTCCAGTTTATGTGTGAGGATATTTCCTTTTTCACCATAGCGTTTCCTATACTCCCAGATGTCTGTTTTGTAGCTTTTTCTCCAAAAGATTTCCAGAATCTTCTAGGAGAAGAAAGGTATATTTCTGTGAGTGTAATGCACACGTCACAAAGCAGTTCTCAGAAAGCTTCTTCCAGTTTTATCTGAAGATATTTCCTTTTCACCATTAGCCTCAAAGTGCTCCCGAATATCCCAACTCATGCTAAACAAAACAGTGTTATGATACAGCTGAATGAAAGAGAAGCTTAACTGTGTGAGTGGAATTCACGTGACACAGAGCAGTTTCACAGAAAGCTTCCTTCTGGTTTCTCTGAGGTTATTTCTTTTCAGGATATTCTAAAGAGTGTTTCCAAATGTCCTTTCTCAGATTCCACTGAAACAGTGATTTCAAACTGCTCAATCCAAAGAATGATTTAACTATGAGATGAATACAAACATCACAAAGAGTTGCAGAAAGCTTCTCTCAATTTTCGATGGAAGACATTTCCTTGCTCACACGGCTCGTTGCCACTTCCCTTCACAGAACCCTCAAAGACCGACTTTCAAACTGGGAAATGTAGAGTAAGCTTTAACCCTGTGAAAAGAATGGACATATCAGAGCAGTTTCTTCGAGTGCTTCTTTCTGTTTCTCATTGGACGACATTTCATTTTTTGCCATAGTCTTCAATGTGCTCTGAATATCACTCTTTTGGTTTTACAGAAACAGTGTTCAAACTGTGCCTTATGAGAAGAACGTTATAACTCCCTGAGTGGAATGCACACATCACCAAGCAGTTTCTCAGAAAGTTCCTTTCCAGTTTTTAACTGACTATATTTCCTCATTCACCATATGCCTGAATGTGACCCAAAATATTCCTCCATGGATCCATCCACGAGGGAGTTTCCAAGCTGTGTAATGTAAAGAAAGCTTCATCTGTGTTAGATGAATAAACATAGCAAAAATCAGATAGACAGAGAGCTTCTTTCCAATTTTTATCTGAAGATATTTCCTTTCTGACCATAGTCCAGAATGTGCTCCCGATTTTCCTTTCATGGATCCGTCCATGACAATTTCCAAGGTGTGTGATTTAAATAAAGCTTTATCTATGTGAGATGATTACACATATCACGGAGTAATTTCCTAGAAAGCTTATTCCCAGTTTTTGTCTTAGGCTATTTGCCTTTTCACCATCGGCATCAACGTGCTCCCGAATATCACTTGGTACCTGTTTCTCCAAAAAGATTTCCCCGACGCTGTATGAGAGGAGAAGTATAACACTGTGACTGAATGCACATGTCAGAAAGAAGTTCCTCGGAAAGCTTCTCTCCAGTTTCGGTTGGAACATATTTCCTTTTTCACCATTAGCCTCAAAGTGCTCCCGAATATCCCAACTCATGCTAAACATACAAAGGGCTAGAAAACAGCTCAATAAAAAGAGAGGCTTACCTGAGTGAGAGGAATTAAGATGACACAGAGCAGTTTCACAGAATGCTTCCTTCTGGTTTCTCCCTGAGGTTATTTCTTTTTCAGGATATTCTAAAGAGTGTTTCCAAATGTCCTTTCTCAGATTCCACTGAAACAGTGATTTCAAACTGCTCAATCCAAAGAATGATTTAACACTATGAGGTGAATACAAACATCACAAAGGGGGTTGCACAGAAAGCTTCTCTACGATTTTCGACGGAATACATTTCCTTCCCTCACACAGGCCTCCAGTCGCAATTTATCATCCCTTCACAGAACCCTCAAAGACCTACTTGCAAACTGCAAAATGTAGAGTAAGCTTTAACCCTGTGAAAAGAATGGAAATATCAGAGAGCAGTTTCTTCGAGTGCATCTTTCTGTTTTTTATTGGATGACATTTCACTTTTTGCCATAGTCTTCAATGTGCTCTGAATATCACTCTTTTGATTTTACAGGGACTCTGTTCAAACTGTTCCTTATGAGAAGAAAGTTATAACGCCCTGAGTGGAATGCACACATCACCAAGCAGTTTCTCAGAAAGCTTCTCTCCATTTTTTAATCTGACTATATTTCCTCTTTCACCATTAGCCCGAATGTGATCCCAAATATCCCTTCGCAGATCCATCCACGAGGGAGATTCCAAGCTGTGTAATGTAAAATAAGCTTCAGGTACGTGAGATGAATAAACATAGCAAAAAGCAGATTCACGGAAAGCTTCTTTCCAGTTTTTATCTGAAGATATTTCCTTTTTCACCATAGCACCAGAATGTGCTCCTGAAGGTCCCTTTGTGGTTCCGTCTATGACAGTTTCCAAGTTGTGTAATGTAAAGAAAGCTATATCTATGTGAGATGATTACACATATCACACAGCAGTTTCCTAGAAAGCTTCTTTCCAGTTTTTGTCTGAGCCTATTTCCCTTTCCACCATTGGCATCAACATGCTCCTGAATGTCACCCGCTACCTGTTTTTCCAAATGGGTTTCCACGCGCTGTATGAGAAAAGAGGTATAACACTGTGCCTGGAATGCACACGTCACAAGGCAGTTCCTCGGAAAGCTTCTCTCCAGTTTCAGTCTGAACATATTTCCTTTTACACCATTAGCCTCAAATTGCTCTGGAATATCCCATCTCATGTTAAACATACACAGGGCTAGAAAACTGCTCAATGAAAAGAGAGGCTTATATGAATGAGAGGAATTAAAATGACACAGTGCAGTTTCCCAGAAAGTTTCCTTCTGGATTTTACCTGAGGATACTTTTTTCTCTATATTCTAAGGATCGTTACCAAATGTCCTTCCTCAGATTCCACAAAAACAGTGATTTCAAGCTCCCCAATCCAAAGAATGGTTTAACTCCAGGAGGCGAATACACACATCACAAAACAGTTACTCAGAACTTTTCTCTGCAGGTTTAATTGGAAGGCGCTTCCTTGCTCACCACAAGCCTCTGGACATCACTACATATCCCTTCACAGATTCTTCAAAGACAGAATTTCAAAACTTGACCACATAACGTAAGCCTTAACTCTGTGAAGTGATCACAGATATCAGAGAGCAGATTCTTGGAACGCGTCTTATTTGATTTTTTTTCAGTATATTTCACTATTCGTGATAGTCCTCAATCCTTTCCGAAACATCACATTTTCGGTTTCACAGGAACAGTGTTCAAACGCTGCCTTTGAAAAAACAGGTAAAACTCCCTGAGTGTAATGTATACATCACAAAATAGTTTCTCAGAAAGCTTCTATGCAGTTCTATCTGAAGATTTCTCCTCTTTCAACTTTGGCCTCAATGTGCTCCCTAATCACCCTTCGTGAATCCATGCATGACGGAGTTTCCAAACTGCGTAATAAAAGAAAAGTTTAACTATGCAAGACGAATAAATATAGCTAAAACAAAGCACTATTACAGAAATCTTCTTTCCAGTTTTTGTCTGAGGATATTTCCTTTTTCACCATAGCCCTCCCTATACTTCCGAATGTCTTTTGGTAGGTCTGTCTCCAGAAGGGATTCTGGAATCCTCTAGGAGAAGAAAGGTATATTTCTGTGAGAGGAATGCACATGACACAAAACAGCTCCTCAGAAGGCTTCTCTCCAGATTCTATCTGAAGACGTTTCCTTCCTCACCGTCAGCCTCAAAGCACTCCTGAATATTCCTTCGCAGACTAAACAAAAGCAGTGTTATGATGCAGCTCAATGAAAAGAGAATCTTAACTGTGTACGTGGAATTCACGTGATACAGAGCAGTTTCACAGAAAGCTTCCTTCTGGTTTCTCTCTGAGGTTATTTCTTTTTCTGGATATTCTAAAGAGCGTTTCCAAATGTCCTTTCTCAGATTCCACAGAAACAGTGATTTCAAACTGCTCAATCCAAAGAATGTTTTACCTCTATTAGATGAATATAAACATCACAAAATAGTTGCACAGAAAGCTTCTTTTCGATTTTTGATAGAAGACATTTCCTTGCTCGACATAGGCTACCAGTTGCCACTTACTATCCCTTCGCAGAAACCACAAAGACGGACTTTCAAACTGGGAAATATAGAGGAAACTTTTACCCTATGAAAAGAAAGGATATATCAGAGAGCAGTTTCTTTGAGTGCTTCTTTCTGTTTTTTATTGGACGACATTTCACTTTTTGCCACAGTCTTCAATGTGCTCCGAATATCACACTTTTGGTTTTACAGGAACAGTGTTCACACTGTGACTTATGAGAAGAAAGTAAAAACTCCCTGAGTGGAATGTACACATCACCAAGCAGTTTCTCAGAAAGCTTCTCTCCAGTATTTATCTGACTATATTTCCTATTTCACCATAGGCCCGAATGTGATCCCTAATATCCCTTCACGGATCCATGCACGAGGGAGTTTCCAATCTGTGTAATGTAAAGAAAGCTTCATCTATGTGAGATGAATAAACATAGCACAAAGCAGATTCACAAAAAGCTTCTTTCCAGTTTTTATCTGAAGATATTTCCTTTCTCACCCTAGTCCAGAATGTGCTCCAGATGTTCCGTTCATGGATCCTTCCATGACAATTTCCAAGCTGTGTAGTGTAAAGAAAGCTTTATGTATGTAATATGATTACAGATATCCCAGAGTACTTTCCTAGAAAGCTTCTTTCCAGTTTTTGTCTGAGGCTATTTCCCTTTTCACCATCAGCATCAACATGCTCCTGAATATCATTTGCTATCTGTTTCTCCAAAAGGGTTTCCCCCACGCTGTATGAGAAGAGAGCTATAACACCGTGAGTGGAATGCACACGTCACAGAGCAGTTCCTTGGAAAGCTTCTCTCCAGTTTCCGTCTGAACATTTTTCCATTTTCAACATAAGCCTCAGAGTGCTCCCGAATATCCCATCACACACTAAGCATAGACAGGGCTAGAAAATTGATCGATTAAAAGAGAAGCTTATCTGAGTGAGAGGAAATAAGATGACACAGAACACAGAGCAGTTTCACAGAAATCTTCCTTCTGGATTTTACCTGAGGATATTTATTTCTCCATATTCTAAGGATCGTTCTCAAAATGTCCTTCCTCAGATGCCAAAAAAACAATGGTTTCACACTGCCCAATCCGAAGAATGGTTTCCCTGACCATTGGTTTCCTTGACCAACCCTCAGGCCTCTAAGGGTTGAGGAAACTCCTCCTGCTCCCACCCCACAGACGGACCGGGACCTGAGACCCACTTTCTTCACTCTCACGGCCTCTCTGGGGTAAGTGCGCTTGTCTCCTCTTTACCTATCTCAGCCAAAAATCCTGCACAGGTCCGAGGCCTACTTTTGAGCCACCAAGTGGCTCAGGAGACCTGTTCACGACAGAGACATCCGTTGCCTGAAGGTAAACTCCACCTTGGCTCCAAGAGCATCCAGTCTGTCTCTGGTGATTTTAAAGGACGCTTTGAAGCCAGGCAGAGATCTCCATTGTGTAAATGAAGAGGAAACAAATGGGAAACTTCCAGTTCAAATTTCTAAAAGCACCCCTTTAGGGTGCCTCCCAGCCAATTTAAAAACCTTACAGAGGTTAATTTTTCTTTCCACTGTGGCGTGGCCCCAAGACAAACTAGA